>JAQIUQ010000503.1:225000-477998 GCA_030378365.1 Hybognathus amarus
TTCTTGAAGTAAAATCACTAAAAGCCTACCTTCCGCTGGAAAAAATAGTCCCCGAGTGTGAACAGCAACAACGTTCCAGTGTGTAAAATGCATGAAAGCTCAAATAAAAACAACACAGAACCGCAGTGTTGCGCAGCGATCAATAGAACCGTTGGGTGAAGCGGTTGTAGCCGTGTTTTATCGTGTTAAATATAGAAATAGGCAAGCAAAAACAATGCTTGTCCTCGAATCACTCACACTCTACTCAGCTTCACCATCTCCGTTTTGCTTGAGAACAGCACAAATGCTGGTCCACCAGCTGAGACCAGCACTATACCAGTATAAACCAGCCTGGACTAGCATGGGATCATGCTGGTTTATTATGGATTTTTCAGCAAGGATTGTAAAGCAACATTGGGCAGCTGTCATCAAGCACTTCTTAATACACCTTCCCTTAAACTTGAACATTTCTTGCAGAAGTCACAGAAAGCTTCATAGCGATTGTGCGTCTGACAGAGATGTACACATGGAACAGTCTCTGCTCAATAGTGAATAGTAACAGGAATCACAGTGGGAGATTGAGGACTTGATCTTCTCTTGTTTTAGCCAGCCAGTTCCCCCTGGGTTCAAATAATTAAATCCAACTCTGAATAGCTTTTATTTTCTTTTGCACGGGTGAAAAGAGTTTCCATTAACAGAGGCTTTATGCACCTCAGTATGTTTCAGACTGAAACACAAAATACAACATTACAATATATTATAATAAGCATAATAGGATATAAAATATGTATTCAATGCATGCAAGTAAAATGAACAACTGATAATCAGTTACACTCAACATTTTATATTCAGTCTTCAAAACACCAAAACCACATTTCATTGTTGGTATTTAGACACAATATAACATACTGTACCATACTATGGTATTTTAAAGGGGGGGGGGGGGTTGACTGTGATTTCAATTTTTTTTATTTTAAATAGTGTGTAATGTTGATGTTGGTGCATGAACAGTATCTGTAAAGTTGCAGCACTGAAAGTTTAGTGTAAGCAAAGATATCGTCTTTTAAAAATCATTAATTGCCTACAAAACGACTCGAATTGGGACTACAGCTGGGTTATGGTACGTCACTAACCCACACATTTGCATCAACCACTCCCTCCGGAAAATGCAAAAAAGTGCATGCGCATATTTCAGCAGCTCCAGCTCGTCAGTGAGTTGTGTTCACGCAGCTGTCAGGTCTTCTGTGCTTCGGACTTCCACGGAATGCTGTACTTCGTCAACAATGGAAATTTATGTTTGATTATGTCCCTGAAAGTGACGATCGTAATCTAGCTCTCTGTGCTGCGCATTTTACGGATTACTTCCAGAATCTCCACGAGTAATGCCGTTTTCAATAACACAGTCTCATCCCAATTCGTCATATAACTGACATTTTGGGACGTCTTTTGACCATTCGTCAATATACGACTTTTTAGGGCCCCCTTAAATGTCGGTAGATGACGATCCCGGGTCGTCATACAACTGACGCTTTACCTTTAACGTCAGTTTGGTGACGAGTTGGGTTTAGGGTTAAGTTTAGGTCTGGGGTAGAGTTAGGATCCCATAACGTCATCTACCGACGTTTAAGGGGGCCCTAAAAAGTCGTATATTGACGAATGGTCAAAAGACGTCCCAAAACGTCAGTTATATGACGAATTGGGATGAGACTGCGCTGTTTTCAACAAGAAACTTACTAAAACATGAAGCAGTTCCAACTTTAAAACAAGAGGCAGCTGTTGTTGGGCCACAATCTGTAAGTAGGCTAAGATTTAATCATTTTAAATGTATTTGCATGTATAATTCCGGACGTAATGTTTTAATTTGATCAAATGTCATCTCTGGCTTTGGCCACTTAGTTATGCTATTTCGTGTCTATGACAACCGCGTACAAACATGAATTTTGTATAAGTGCTAATGTTGTAAATGTATTTTTCATGTATATATGTTTTATGACGTTATTTTCAATTTGATCAAGAACATAAACTTGCCAACGCTGTTTGAGAATCACATTAGTAGCCAGTCAGTGCTATTGTTGTCAGTCAGATGCTATTGTGTAAAACAAACGTGTATAAAGTTAAAAAAAATTAGCAAATTATCATTCAGAAACCTTTATTAAGAGCCGTGTGTGGTGAGGTTCTGTTTGACTCTCTTCGTCGCCGCTTTCTCGGTCTGATTCTGCCTCATACTGATACTGCAGTTCAACACATATTTACCTCTGGACCGGAGCTGAGCTCATGATATTGCGTTTTGCTTGTAAAGGTCATGGGCGTTAACTTTCCGGACAACGTGAGCGACAGTTTAGCCAATCACAACACACCGGCCCAAACTAGTGTTTTCATAGAATCAGGAAGTGAACCGCTCGTTCAGAGGACAGGGGAGAGCGCGGCTGACAATAAAGGGAAATGGACCAAATTATTTGTAAAGGTTTGCTATATTGATAAATACATGGAGGGTTTGAAACACAGGTTTAGACTGGCACACACAGTTTATACTTCCATCTGTCTTGATAGGACAAAATGAAAGAAATTTATAATCAACATAATACATACAAGTAACAGAGATAAATTCTACAGACTTTCTATCTTCACCTAAAAAGCAGTTTAGTCTCCGTAGCTTCCCTTGTTTGTGTCTAAAAAGTCAGCAATAGCATATGTAGTGTGGATTTTTAAATGGTGTTCAGTGCTGCTTTAAACAGAAGCAAACAAGCAAGGAAAAAAAAAACATTAATTGCCTGAATGTAAATTGATTTACTCCTTAAATATGCATTTTTTTTCTTTCAAATTGCATCTTACTTTGGCAGGCATTACTTTGAAGTTTTGTTGTGCCTGAGCGTACAGCTGGCAAGTGGGTTTATTAATGAGTTTACATTTGTCTGCATGCCTTGTCAGGGGATATATCTGTGTGTTGGAGCGCTTAGATTGGGTCGCTCAGACAATAATAATATTAGAGTTGACACAGGCTGTTGGCAGGGGTAATTGTTTTGAGTCTTACCCAGAATCTCTCACAGGATTTAAGCATAACTGGATTAGACTGAGGCTTTACAGCCGACACGTCCACTCAATTTTTTTTATTTTTTTTACATTTAATCAGGCTATCAAACTTCACTCTATATTCTCCAGTGCATGCAGGCTCTCTGCAAGTCAATTCAAGCCTAAAGTCTCCACATATACTGTATTATTGTCCCTATCAACCCAGCTAACAGGGAATGTTCTCATAACTTAGGCTAATAGTTATGGCAAGGCTCAAGTTAGGAACAAACATTCTTCCTGTAACATTAATGGTATGTTCATTCAAATTATCTGGTCTTTAATAATGTTCTCAAAATCAAGCACATTATTTAGGCATAGACTGCTCATGGAACGTTTTTCTTTTCATTATCTGAATAGTTTTAGTTGGACGTTTATCTAACACTATTTTTAAATGGTACTGCTTGTTTCAGAACGTTTAGGGTACTTGTACATCACAATGTTTAATTGTAACCAGTTTCAAAAACTTCCACTTCCACTTTCAGGCACCAAAAATGTAATTTTTGTGTAAATTAATGTACAAAGCACAGAAAAGTTCAAGGTTTTAGTTGAAAATGGTGTAGTGTAAACCAACCCGATCACACTAAATTCGTTTTTATAGCATGCATGTGTATTGTCGTGTAATTTATACGCTAAAGTGAGTTTTTACGTGCATATGATACACATTGGTTAGTTAGGGCAACGCTGATCTCATGAGAATACGTATGCATTTGTACGTAAAGTGTCGTTCTATCATACGTATGTATAATTACGTTTTATATGCGCAGAAACGTATAATACAAACGTATTTACAGTATTAAAACGTAAAATATTTACGTATTGACAGCACAAAAACGTCATTTATTTACGTATGAACAAATCCACCGACCTACACATTTGTACGTATGATGTATCACAATTTATTCATATTAATATCGTAGCATTATGTTTTGACCCTATTGCATTCCACGGTCTTATTAATTAAGTTTTTAGTCGCATTTATTGGTATAATACTCATAAATATTAACATTTTGCTTGTTTCGCCTGCATGGTCTTAAACAAAACAATATAAAACCTTAAAAATACATTCTTTAACGTTACTCGTTTAACCGTTTTGTAATAGTTTATTTACTATTCTGCTATAAAAACACAACAAAATTCACAAAAGACATCAATTTTATTAGGTTGATGTAATCCAAATCTTTAGAATCCATAGTTGTACGCAAGAAACAACTCCTAATTCAGCCTCTTATCCTGTCGTGATCTTCGTCTCCTCCATTCTCAGCAGCGACCGTACATGTCAAACCCCGCGCTGGTTATGAATTCAAATTCAAAAAATGCGCCCTTGAGAAGCGATACGTCATATTTTACGGCAGTGATATCAAACGTTCATTGGCTCTTCCCTGCTTCGTCACAGATTGCGACATGAAGGACTGTGAGACGGTTGGTTAATCATTTGAAATGGAGAAGCGCGAACCGAAGCCGGATTAACATTTTCATTGATTATAATTTCATTTCTGCTCCATACTTCATAAAAAACTATTACAATACTGCCAGAGAAGACTGCGACTGCAACGCATCATCATGTGAACGGCTTTTGGTATCGGTTTTGACATTTTTGCAATAAATAAATTATTGTGATTATACTTGTTTTTTTAGTTATGTTTTTCTTTATAATTGTAGTTTGTTATATGTTAGTTTTAAGAAATTGTTATGGGTAGGTTTAGGGTAGAAGTAGGATTGGTGGCTCAAAATAGATTTTAATGCTAACGTTATATTGTTAATAAAACTGCCCTTTCCCAACACCGTTTTATCCTTTTTTATATTATGTATAAAATGGGTATGTTTAGGTTTGGGATTAGGGTTACGGGATCTTACATTTATCTTTAAAATGGTAAAAGGGAAATTATACAGATATCTGTATGATATAGAGTATACGTAAACAGTTTACGTTTTTTAGCTGTAAAAACGTAATAATGTATAAACGTAATTACGTTTAAATGTTGCAGATACGTCCATATTATACGTTTCAGCATCTATCAAAACGTACTAAAAAGTACATTTTCCATCTTTGCAAAAACGTAAAATACCTACGTATTAACAATGAGACCAGGCTGTTAGGGTAGGTTTAGGTGTGGGGTGCGTGTGTATTACATTTGCAGAATTAGTGGTGTGAGATGTGTGTGTGTTACACGCAAACTAAACTGCTGTATCAAATGCACGTAAAAACTCATTTTCGCATATAAACTACACGACGATACACGATGCCTGTTATAAAGATGCATTTACGCTGAGAACAGGCTGTATAAACAGCCCCTCAGAAATAAGGTTTTCATAAGTTAAACAGTTAGTAATTACTGAACCTCATGTTGTCCCAACTCCTTAAGACTTTCGTTCATCTTCGCAAGAAATCTTTTATTAAATCTGAGAGCTGGATCACTCCTCCATAGGCTTCTTAAGGAATCGAAACTGGCCGGCCCAAAAGTTATGAAAGACATCGTTAAAATAGTTCGAGTGACTACCGAGGTTCAAACTCAAGTTTATCAAGCGACGAGAACACTTTTTGTGTGCAAAAAAACAAACAAAAATAACGACTTTATTTAACTATTCATTTCCTTCTCTGTGGGCCTTGAGATTTCACGTAGTGAAACTGCGCAAAGCTTTTAGGTTGTACCTTTAATGGGAGCAAAATACTCTTTAGAATATAATTTGGTTAGCTGGGACTGCAAGCTGATCAGAGACACAAACAGCTGTATAGTGAACAAAAGCCCTGAATTTATCTTTTGTGATTAATGGTGCGTTCTATTATTTATCCGTCTTGGAGATCCGAAATCGGAAGACAGATGTTGCCTAGCAACACGCCCCTTTCCTTAGATTTCTCCTCTCGGACGTCAGACAACCGTGAGAAACCGAGCAAGAATTCCGTTTCGGAATTCAAGATGGCTGCGCCCTGTGACTTGTAAGAATTAATTGTTTTCATTGTTTTTGAACCACTTTGGTATTTTAAATGACGATTATAATCACTCGCATTACTGCGTCCCCAGTAGGTATGGGAATCGGTAGTTGTGAGTGCAATTACTAACGTTGCTAGCGTTGCTAAACAGAAGATTAACATGAAAAACATTAAATAAAGTGAACATTTTCAAGATCAAATCTCTGCGTTTTGATGGGTGTAGTCATAATATTTTTTTTTAATGTAAGTGTCTGGTACTCGGCCAGTGCTACCATTATAACAGCTTTCCGGGTGGCATCCATTTTTTTCTCCGAACTTCAACACGCAAAACATAATAGAACGCTTGAAGTGTGGACGTGACGTCAAATCCGAGGTCCGAATTGGTTCGTTGGCTATAATAGAACGCACCATTAGCTCCTTCTCTTCTCTTGAGGAAAGATGATGTGAGCAGACATCTCAGATTCATCCACAGCTTAAAATTCAAATAACACATGCAGTGCCGACCACAATGGAAAGACTTTAAAAAAGATCAATGTGCTTTCCTAAGAGTGCTAGACTATAAATAAGCTTTAGAAGGACTGTTTTCCCTATGTGTATTCCAAACAGCAGTACAAAAGTGATACCTGTGTCATGGAGAGGAACCAAAACCCTCTTTATTCGGAACACCTTTCTAGCTGCACTAGAAATTTATCCTTGTTGATTACATACACCCATGAATAATGAGTCAGGTCAGAAAGCCTGTTGCTTTTCGTTTGTGATAAAGCACTAATGTGGACTTGTGAAGCATATGGTTTTTAATCAAGACTCTCAGCGTGATAAATGCAGGGTTTGCATGTGGCTGTACATTTTTTATAGCTTCTGAAAAGATTAGTCTGAGCTGCGCAGAGTCCTGTTCAGTGCGCCTGCTTGCATTCAAACAAGTCCCGTGGCAAGCCTCTGGTAGTGTCGCTTTGTCTTATAAGACATTGTCCTTCCCAGACATGGTCTAGCTAGCAATGTCAGGACAAGGTCTGATGAGCAAAATTATGGTAGTGCAGCATTTTTTTAATAAATGCTTTTTTGTTATACTGGTTGAAGCTCACACCCTGAAGCAATCAATAATAACTATAGTTGTCTGAATTATATGTATATCATAGGCATTCCATTGAGGTTCAGTTTGGACAAGTCCATAAAGAAAAGATGTCTGTACATTTTCAAATTTCCAAGATTTTGTAGTATTTTACTACTAGCTTCCAGCAAGTTATTGAACCATTAAGAGGTCTTTGCACAAACTGTAAACGAAAACTCTACTTTGAAGATGTACCAATCCTCGTCCTTTATCATCTTTAGGTAAAAACAGATACGCTCTGAGGTACCCGATGTAACTTGTCTCAGAAAAAAATCAACTAAAGTCACTTCAATCTCTGCTAAGAGACACAAAGGAGGATCAATACAGGTTAACTTATGCCATAAAGAGGAAGCTACTAAATTATTTATAACTAAAGCTCAATCTGTATATGACATTTGGGATTAAAAACGTCAATTTTTCGAGTCGATATTTAACTTTTTCCAAGAGTTCCTTCTCAAACAAGTTTTTTTTTTTTTTTTTTTTTTTTTTTATAGTTACTTAATCTCCCAAAAAAACACCTAAATATTTAAAGCTTAATTTCTTCTATACTAAGCCAGGAGGAAGGGACAAATATAACCATTTTTCCAATCCCCTGCTTCACTTCAAATATTGCTTCGCTTTTTTCCCAAATTAGTTTTAGCAGAGGAGAGTTTTTTATAATCATCTAGTACACATTAAAAACCTGTACATCACTTTCTTTGACTAACAAACCCTAAAATATCATCAGCATATGCTGAGACTCCTATACTTCTTTCAACAATGTCCATTTTTTCTCAATTGTTGTAACACAGGTTCTATTGTTAGCGAATATAGCATTTTGAGCAGGCATCCCTGCCTCACTCATCTACAAACTTTAAGAAGGAGTGCTTAAGCCACCATTAATTTTGAGTATGCTCTCAACATCACTGTACAACACTTTTTATCTATAAAACTTTTACTAAAACCAAAAGCTTTTAAACGTTTCCCATTAGTATGCATGTTCAAGCACTATTGTCACTATTTGATAACTTAGAGACATAATAAATATTGCTCTGTGAGATATCCTTATTGGGAAGAAGGGTCATAAGCATAGGGTTTTGCTACCTTACAAGGTAGTTGTAAGTCTCTCTGTGACCTATATAAGCTCAGTCTTACTGTACTACATTAGAGAAACATAAAGGCATGAGATGAAACAGAGATGATGGGGGAAAGGAAGGAGAAACCCTAGAGAAACAATTTACAGCTATCATGATGGGATGAGAAGAAATATGGAATGACATCCTCTTATGTAGCCTTATTCGTATATGCCTGTGTTTCTCTCTGTCTGACACATGACACATGATACATAATAAATATAAATATCTTTAAACAAATTAACTGGTGTTGCTTTCGTGATTCAACAATAATAGGGTGAGGCAGGATTTTTCAAATCTACAATTCCCAATTGACTTAATCAAGTCCCACCCAACACTTTTCTCGTTTTTCTTATTTCACTTGTATATATGTCTCAATAGAAATGTTCCCTTTATTTTTTTTCTTGCTGAGCAAAACTTTTTTCTATTGGGCGGACATTTTTCGCCATCTGAGCAAAAATATTCTTTATACGTAGAAACATGCGTATTCGAACCTGCCAAGTTTGAAGTATTAAAGGATCAAATTAATGTCACGTAATAAAAAGCTTGACATTTTTTAAAATTAATATTTGTTAATGTCATTTCATAAAATATGTATTATACTGATTACAATTAAAATGTTCCAGAAATTGTGCTATGTTTGTATTTTTATAATATATTTAGAAAATGAATTCATTTTCCAAAGATCATGACATTCAAGAGCAATTTATTATTACGGGGACTTTTAGACTGATAAAGGTACTATTAAACCAATAATTAATTTTACCCATAGATAAGTAAATGAAAACAAAAAAAAACTATTTGTATGTGTGTGCAATAACAATAAACAGGAGTGATGTTAGCAACATAGCAAGGATGCTTGAGGCACTTTTATATTTAAGTAAACGCACACACACATACACACACGTTCTGGTTTAATATGTTTGTGGGTACTCTCCATAGACGTAATGTTTTTTTATATTGTTTAAACTGTATTCTGTCTCCTACACTAACCCCTAACCTACCCATCACAGAAAACTTTCTGCATTTTTACATTTTTAATAAAACACTGTTTAGTATGTTTTTAAGCCATTGGAATACAAAGACTAATGAATCTTCCTCATAAACCACTTTTACATTGTAATAGTGTAATACCCATGTCATTATTCAAATTTGTGTTCTCATTCATCATTTAGGCAAGCACACACACATAATATGTGCATACATAAAATACATACATAGAACCAGGAAGGAATTAATGGAAAGAGGAGAAAATGGCTTAAATTCCAGAGCTCATTTTATGCATTCATTGTATCCACCTTTTTCAACATATCATTTTAAAAGGTAGTTAATAAGTTAATGCTTGCATATTACACTGAGACTGAAAAAGATTAACCACAGCACATGAGTAGTCATAATCTGGCAGATAGATAGATTGAGTCTTTATTGTCCAATAGGGAAAATCATTTTCACACATAGGCTACTTTTTTTTCCTTCCTCCATAGCAAAGAAATCACATATGAGGAAACACAAAGAACATAACACATATCCAAATACAAACACACAGCTCATAATGAGACCCAGGTAAACACATTAAATGTGAAAACTACAAGGCAACTGAAGTGGGGGTGGCAGTATTACAGTTGAGCCGATCTCATGAAAGTTTGTATTTACAGTATAGCATGAATATCATTTCTCAGTGCCATTTCTATGCCAATAACAGTTTCTGCGTGTATATGGCACGCTTTCATGTGCATATGAATTACGCACATTTTGGCGTGTAATATGCACAGTTAACATTGTGTAAGACACAGGTTGATCAGTACAGCAGGTGGGGTTGAATGATGCTTTTGTAAAGTAGGAGCAGGAGTGGGGCAACAGAGATGGCTTTCAGTTTGCGTATTACATGTAATATTTGTTGTGCATGCGTTGTGATGGCAGTGACATGTTCCTTGAAGTTGATTTTATTATTTACAATGAGTCCCAGGTATGTAAAGCTACTGACCTGTACCATTAGTTGACCCGTGCAATGTTGGTATGGTTCACTCCAGGTGGTGATTTGGATGTGTACATGACCAATTATTTGTTTTTGTCTGTTTATTTGGAAGTAACTGTTTCTGATATCCACTGCGAAAACTGTTAAGATTGAAGTCCAAAGCTGTGATGGTATCTTTGTTGTTAGAGTACCAGTGTTGGTGATGATAGTTGATAATGTTGTTGGGATTTGCCTTGCCTTGATGAAGCCTTCCCTTGCATTTGCCTTGATGAAGAACACAGTGATGACAGAAGGATATGTAAATGGGGGCAATAACATGCATTGTGACCTGACTCAAAGACAATATTACTTTGTAAATCACATTGTACTTTTTTCCGGTAAGGGACTGTTCGTTCATTTATTTAAAGGGCCACCGAGAGAGATTTAGAGTCTGTAGTAAAAAAGGACTTGACCCTACCTTCGCCAGCAATATTTTTTTCTATGACCCCTCCAAAATGATTGTGAAAAAGGCATTGACCCTCCCCGATAATTGGATTACTTCTGTACTGGTTTGTTGCGCTTGGCAAAGATGTTCAGATAGCCATGATAAACGACTATCACTCCTGCTTTCTCATCTTACTAGGGCTGTAATGATAGACCAAACCTACAATTCGTTCAGTATACACGAGTTTTGATTCGATTTTTTTTTAATCATGTTTTTTAGGTGCTGATGCAGTGGTGACGCGTTCATGAAACATGTAATTTTGCGCTCAAGTTGAAAGGCATTTTGTCCATAGTAAAACTTCTGCACATTTATCAAGTTCACTGATAATTGTGCATGCATTTATTAATCATTATGATACTAAAATCATAATAAAGTATTATGCTTTCCCTTTCAATAGTCCAAATTCAAGGCCATTTTGCCTTTTCTTCTGTGGGATTCCTCTTCAGCTTCTGATTGATCAAAGTTCAGATAGAGTGAACAAACCGGCTCATTCAACCACACAAGCGCACACACGCTGCACCAAATTCAGAGCCTACAGCTCCCGAACTTTTAAACATGTTTACAAATGATCGTGAAGGTTGAGAAGGTTTGAGCTCGGCTCTACTTCCTAGTACACAACACGAGCCGCAACATGTGACAACCAGAATTTCCACGTGAAAAAGAAAATCATCTGCGAGCTCGTAAAACAGCAAAAAATGTCACCGTGTAAGCCCGCCTTAAGGGAGTATGAATATATAAACAGACGTTTTAGTATTAAATAGGCCTACATTTTCTGCGAATTTAAATTTCAAGTTTTGACTGCAAATTTCATGTCCATAACGCTGGAATTGCCCAATTTTGAAGGATTAATTATTTGTTTTTTGATGTAGGGAGCCTACGTATTTTATTGTTAACTTCAAATACTAATAGTAATTTAAAAATGTAGTAGCCCTATGTCCAACACAACACACTTCACTGTTGTGGTGGCAATTTCAGTAGATTTACTCACTAACATTGTTGTGGAAACGCAATAAGACTGGAAACTAAAATATGGTCGTATCGTGCTACAGCGCACATTATACTGTATCAGCTGCAGTTCAGGCGCCTCAGTCCCAATACACTCGACGTACATTCATATCACATGTTAATGCAGCGGTAGAGTTACACACACACAGGACAATGCACTTATTCACAATAACAAAAGTTCATTATTTGCCCGTGCTTTAAAACTTTAATATATATAGGAATTTATTAGGATTAACCCCTTGAGATGTTTCATCTCGTTTTCGAGAGGGTCCTAACTTTGCCGGGTAAATATTTCTTCGCCGTTCTGTTCTAATGCACTTTTTCTGAGCACATACTGAAGCGCGCGCGGACTGTCAAACAGCGCCACTCGGATTTTTGTTGGGTCAGACCCATCTGATAGCGAATGGGGGCCGAGAGCAAGAGAGATACAGTACATGGAGCTACATGGAAAAAAAATATGCACCAAACAAGCTACTTTGAAATGTACCTGTTTTGATGAATACAAAAGTTGGGTGACCCTCCCCTATAGACTAAAAAAAGTTGGATGACCCTCCCTCATCAAAGAATAAAAAGACATGACCCTCCCCTATTTTCCTCTGGTGGACCTTTCCATAAATACCGAACGGTCCCTAACACTTTGTACACTAGGACTTAGTACTCAATGTTTCATTAGATAATGGTACTTTGTACTTAATGTTCCTTCATTACTGTATAATTTAATGAAATATGATAATGGTTAGCCATCTCATCAATAAAAAAAAACACCTTTTCAAACAAACACAATCAGATAGAGTTAAATAGATTTTGGAGGACACTATTTGAAGTACATCAGAAAAGCATTATGCATCTTTCATTCTTGCATGCAGTGAAATGAGAACACACAGGGCACTGAAAGAAGAAGGACAGTAAAAGGCTGCAAAAATACTTTTAATTGGATCTCAGTGAAAAGACACGCCTTCAGTTTCCCACCTGACTTTGAAGCTGAGTCATTTCCATCAGCTCCCTAAAGTGGCCCTCTGAAAATTCATTTAGCCTTCACTATTAGATTGATCTAATTCGGTTCCGCTCCAAGTTTTGTCATGCATTTAACAGCAGCAGAGGGAAATCAGGCCCATAGTCTAGTGGGTTGTGAAAGCCCTTTGCTACTAATGGCGAGCTTTGTTCCGCAAAAAGTGATTTCCTGGCTGAATAATCATTGTGTTTTGTCCCTCGGTTGTGCTGCATGCAACTTTCTCCTTGTGCTTCTCATACCAAATATGCCCATGATGCAACTGATAGTTCGCCTAACAATTAGTCATTTCTCACACTTTTATTTCTTGGGACCAACTGGCCCATTTTCAAAAAATCATCAGCATGAGGCCCAACTAATACAGACAGTCATTTTTCTGTAATATGATAATGTGTAGAAGCTCAGCTGGAGTGCTCAGGTTTCAGTTTTCAGTTCAAGGAATGTGACGGGTCTCCGCTGCCCTGTGCAATTTCCTGAGTCATTCAGTGGAGAGGTGTTCTGCAGGACAGATAGTCTGCACATGGGCGAATACTAGAGGAGCATGTTGGTTCATGTTGATAGTTGCATTCTGCACCCATGCTGCTGTAATATCTCTGTTGTCTAAGATATTTAATTAGTAGGACTTTGCTGTTACAAGAGCACCTGTTATTGGTATTTCTCAAGGCAACATCGAGAGAGCAAATTAACACAAACTAATTTAACGTGAACATTTTCAGATGAAGGAAATTTGGTGCAGACAATTAAAAAGAATTAATGTGGGATTTTTTTCCCCTTTCAACCATTCTGAGAACATTAGCAATGACAATAAGTTTATTACCTTCTCATGTGAATGTCATTAGCTGAAGCCCCCTGTCATTATTCATCATTAACATTAGAAACTCTTTCTCTATTTGTGTCAATTTTTTTTTTAGCACAGTGGTCTTACACTGAGTTGACAGCTGCCCTTATGTAATTTTACTGCTAATGAGGTCACTCCTAGTTTTTCCTTTGAAAGGTGAAATTCAATTAAATAAATTAAAACTATAGGACATTTTTTGATGTCAGTTTCCACACTTTTCAAGGTTACTCATCTATTTGTGGTGTATAAAATGTGGTATTCTGAATTTATAGGGTGGTTGATTATGATTTGACTTTTCTAACTTTAGTTAGTGTGTGATGTTGCTGTTTGAGCATCAACAACAGTCCACATTAATTTAAAGAGTAAAATAATACAGATAAACTTTTCATCTGGTAAAACACTGATTGCATATTTTTTAACTCTCAATTGTACGCTGAGATTTCCCCATGGTCATTACAAATATAGACAAAGAATAGAGAATAGAATAAGAAAGAATGAGTAGTTCTGTCCAAACATTTGACTGTTAGTGTAAATAAAACACTGTTTCAGATTGGCAATGTCCACAGATATAAATTCAGTCAACTGAGAAGTGAATACTTCAGCAGAATTTGCATAATCGTTTTCAGTTTGTGCAAAACTGAGATTATAATAAGATACTCTTTAGTTTAGCACTTTCCGTTTGTGGCGCATAATAAGTGAAAGTCGTTAACTTTTTTATCTTTTTCCAAAAATATATATGCGTGTAAGTGAAATTGAAAAGTCTAGTCAGCTCAGCCAAAAGAAAAATGCCTCTTGACAGTCTAAGCACAAAAGAATCCTGATTCCTGACTGGCACAAACCCACTGTCATCATGTGTCCATTCAACGTGATCTCATGAGAATACGTAAGCATTTGTACGTAAAGTGTCGTTCTATCAAACGTATGTATAATTACGTTTTATATGCGCAGAAACGTATAATACAGACGTATTTACTAGTGCTGTCAAGCGATTAAAATATTTAATCGACGATTAATCGCATTAATGTCATAGTTAACTCGCGATTAATCGCACATTTTTATCTATTCTTAATGTCTTTTGATTTCTTTTTGTTACATTCTTATCAACATGGAAAAGTGGATTGGCTTGTTTAGTGCAAATGTTTTTTTTTAATTATTATTATTGAAAATAACATTGGAATAGTGTTCAATTTCACTCTAACATAGCCTAAATAATCTCTCACACAATGCAACACTGTCCATCAATAAAAGGGTGAAAGAAATACTGACGAGGTCCTGATATTGACGAGGGGGTGGAGAATTTGCATCATCTGTGTTTGTGTGTGTGTGTGTGTGTTTGCTTGGCCATCATCAAGTGGTGTTTCAGGCTGGACGTGCTGCGATGATGATAGCTCAGTTCATAATGACAAAACATACAGATCGCTTTGGTCTTGTCAATGGGACAATTTGGCAACTTTTTAAAAGTAAACTTTACATTCAGAATCTCATTGGCATCCATTTCGGCGTCTCGCGCCTCGTCATCCACTCAAAACATAACGTTACTATTTGGCCGGCTCGCAAGCTGAAACGAGTGTGTGTGGCACAAAACGGCCTCGCGCTGCGCTCTGAAACCCATTCATTTCAATTGCTTGCGCCGCGCAGAGGACGTTTCGTTGTTCTCTTCGACCAAAGCGCAAGCGGATCTAGCTAGACCTGGAAACAAAACAACAGGCACCGCCGCACACACTCGTTTCGGGCTTGCGAGACGGCTTTGAGTGGATGACGAGCGCGAAGACGCTGAAATGGATCAGGACGCATGCCGCGTCCTGTTGCAAAAGTATGCGAAAAAACTACAAAGTTTGCTAGGACAAAAAGACCGTGTAATCGCGCGATAAAAAAATTAACGCCGTTAAATGGGTTTGCGT
Organism: Hybognathus amarus; assembly: GCA_030378365.1. Taxonomy (NCBI): domain Eukaryota; kingdom Metazoa; phylum Chordata; class Actinopteri; order Cypriniformes; family Leuciscidae; genus Hybognathus; species Hybognathus amarus. The sequence continues at coordinate 240,410 of JAQIUQ010000503.1, forward strand.
TAACGCCGTTAATGACGCGTTTAACTGACAGCTCTAGTATTTACAGTATTAAAACGTAAAATATTTACGTATTGACAGCACAAAAACGTCATTTATTTACGTATGAACAAATTCACCGACGCACACATTTGTACGTATGATGTATCACAATTTATTCATATTAATATCGTAGCATTATGGTTTGACCCTATTGCATTCCACGGTCTTATTAATTTAGTTTTTAGTCGCATTTATTGATATAATACTCATAAATATTAACATTTTGCTCGTTTCGCCTGCATGGTGTTAAACAATACAATATAAAACCTTAAAAATACATTCTTTAACGTTACTCGTTTAACCGTTTTGTAATAGTTTATTTACCTTGAGACACATAAAGCGTTTTCTCCTATAAAAAACACAACAAAATTCACAAAAGACATCAATTTTATTAGGTTGATGTAATCCAAATATTTAGAATCCATAGTTGTATGCAAGAAACAACTCCTAATTCAGCCTCTTATCCTGTCGTGATCTTCGTCTCCTCCATTCTCAGCAGCGACCGTACATGTCAAACGCGGGGCTGGTTATGAATTCAAATTCAAAAAATGCGCCCTTGAGAAGCGATACGTCATATTTTACGGCAGTGATATCAAACGTTCATTGGCTCTTCCCTGCTTCGTCACAGATTGCGACATGAAGGACTGTGAGACGGTTGGTTAATCATTTGAAATGGAGAAGCGCGAACCGAAGCCGGATTAACATTTTCATTGATTATAATTTCATTTCTGCTCCGTACTTCATACAAAACTATTACAATACTGCCAGAGAAGACTGCGACTGCAACGCATCATCATGTGAACGGCTTTTGGTATCGGTTTTGACATTTTCGCAATAAATAAATTATTGTGATTATACTTGTTTGTTAGTTATGTTTTTCTTTATAATTGTAGTTTGTTATATGTTAGTTTTAAGGAATTGTTATGGGTAGGTTTAGGGGTAGGAGTAGGATTGGTGGCTCAAAATAGATTTTAATGCTAACGTTATATTGTTAATAAAACTGCCCTTTCCCAACACCGTTTTATCCTTTTTTTATATTATGTATAAAATGGGTATGTTTAGGTTTGGTATTAGGGTTACGGGATCTTACATTTATCTTTAAAATGGTAAAAGGGAAATTATACAGATATCTGTATGATATAGAATATACGTAAACAGTTTACGTTTTTTAGCTGTAAAAACGTAATAATGTTACGTTTAAATGTTGCAGATACGTCCATGTTATACGTTTCAGCATCTATCAAAATGTACTAAAAGTACGTTTTCTATCTTTGCAAAAACGTAAACTACCTACGTATTAACAATGAGGCCAGGCTGGTCCATTTGATCCAATGACTAAAATAAGACCAGATAAGTCTTCTTTTTGTTTTAGTCAGCTTCAGTAGAGGACAGTAACAATTTACTTTGTTACTGTAGACCTACTTTAGTAGATAACATTTTGAAGGATCTGTACTTTGAATACGAGTAGCCTATTTTTATCAGGAAAGGGAAAATATTACTTCACTGCATTCAAAATTATGCGTTCAGATAATCTCAGCAATCAGTGGATGAGGAGGCTTATATATAGAGAGAGGATGTCCCTCTGTTCCACGACAGTTTTTCCAGCATCCCTTCTCCGCCCCATCTCCTCACTCTCGATTATTCCTATCCCAGCCAGGGATGGGGAGAGGGTGCTCTGGGTTCGTGCCATATTCTGAGCTTGGAGCACGCCATATATATTTATGAGTCATGATGCTAAGCTTCCCAAAAGCATTGTAAGATCAAAGTTGATCATAGAGACCATTGGTGGCAACTGTTCTATGATCAATTAGGTTTACAATGCTTTTGGGAACTTCAGCCAGGGTGCCAACTATGGGGGAGCTTGGCTCCCCTTAATAAAACTTGTCATGAGCATCAAGGTGTGGTGGTGCTGCTGTGCAAATTCCAATCATAGTACATGTTAACTCATAGATTCATAGAAAAAAAATATTAGGGATGGGCACAGAATTCGATTAGCTCGAGTACTCGAACTTTGACAGTGACAATTAATCATAAAAACGATGATCCGAGTCTTAAAAAAAGACTTTTTTTCTGATTGGTTATAGCACTTTTTACAGTCTATAGCAGCATTTTGGGTGGGACATTGAGCTCTGATTGGTTAGCAATGCCAGAAGCGCGGCCCAAAGTCCAAACTGAAAAACAGAGAAAACTGCTTCCAAGTCACAGTGGTGATGTCTGGCTTCACTTAAACGAAAAAACAGTTCAGTGCAAAATATGTAGAGTCAAGCGGTCACACACATCTACCACAAGTACAATGTTATCACTTACTATTAGTACATAAAATGTCTTCCTGATACCACCAAAGATGCAAGCATTCGCATCAGGCAAGCACCGCATCTTTTACTGTCAGACAGCAATGCACTGCAGCCAGAGATGAAAAGATGACACAACTAATCACCGAAATGAAAGCGAAAGGATTTGGCTGCCCATTCGTTTTCGTTGAAGGAGGAGAGTTTAAAGTCCCTGTAAAGTCAAAATTAAGTATGTGTTCTGAGTTTGTCACACCACAGAAAAATGTGTTATTAGCCACCCAGCCAAATTTGAATGATAAAAAAAGCCGGCAAGTACATAAAATAAGCTATCAAAATCATGAAAAAATGAGCAGTTATCTCTGTTCTCAAACGCTGGGGGCGTGTCCGCTGGCTGCGTGGAAACCACGCCCACTCGCGTGAAAGCTGTTGACGGTGATATTAGCTGATTAGCTTTTGGAGACGGGAGGATGAACACTGAGGCGGGAGATCGTCGTTTCGGCCTCGTACACCAGTAACAGCGGATTATCAGTGAATTATCAGTGAATCCCAGTTGTCTCTGAGGAAAGTTTATAAAACGATCCAGTGTAAAACGATCTCTACAGAGGCGGGTGTTGGCGGTGATCCTCAGCTCTTCATCAAGGTATAGGCTCTCTAAAAACCTCTTCTTGATGTGATCGTTTTTAAGGGAATTTAAATGAAGATACCGATCTGTTTTGTACATGATCGCATCCAGGTAGTAGCCCATGCATGTCCGTGTTGAAGGCATAGCTAGCTAGAAAACTGTAGGCTCAGCTGTAGTAACTAATTGCACTGACAGTCACTCGTGATTGAGCTGTGAATGCGAATGTGCTTCGGGGAGCATTATTGTGTGTTCTGGGAGAGATCAGACTCTGTGCGTCATCAAATAGGGGTGTGTCCAGGAGCTCATGGGCTGCAGTGCGTCACGGAGCCCTGTTTTAGCCTCGCCCAATTAATCCGTAAAATTGCAGTGGTGAAAAACTTTTTTTTGTAGAATTGACTTTACAGGGACATTAACACTCTGGGGTCTGAGGAGTTTTCACGCACTCCCGCCACTCATTGTATTTCTCACGCGAAAAAAAAAATATTTATAATAAATTTATAATATGCCTCAGCACCCAAAATGTATCTATCTGTGCCACTCTCACTATGGAACCTGGCCAATCAAAAAAAAAAAAAGAAAGGGGCTTCACAATAGCCTATCAGAAAGAGCACTATTGTATATGGGTAAGATTTAAAGCAAAAACCAATGACAAAAAAAAGCATATCCTGGATTTGTTCATGTGATTCTGCTAGAACATCTTCTTAAAGTTTGTTTACCCGCAGAGGAAACCAACCACTGGAGCTTCGAGCATCTCTGAGCAGAGTAGGTCATGATCTCCTGTTTGTAATGTTACAACAAATTCACAACTTGTTTTACACAAAAAAATGACAACTTGACTGCTGTTAGAGAATGATTCCCAGATAATTAGCATCAGTTTTTCATGAGTGTCTGTACCACAGCGTTTTACAGCCTGTTAACTGACACCACCAGTCATATTTTCCTTATCACACGATGATTGACATATTGTCACATTTTAAACATCTCGCTCTCTCCAAATCGCCAGGCCTTATAATTTTATTAGCACTAAATAAATTAAAAGTGTATTGCATAGTTGAGGTTATAGCTGACTTAAAATCATGTCATATTTTATAATTACTGTATATCCTGGCCATGGATGCATTAATCATTGCATCTCTGTCGGAGTCCAGTGGAGAGCCTGCTAAAGCAATGAAATATACCCACTCCTTCCTCCATTGTGAATCCTGTTGAAGAGAACGCTGAAGTGACTTCAATAGTTGTTTTAAAGAGATGTTTTAAAGTCAATAAAGTAAAGAAATCTTTATACTTACCATTTGTTGTCCTGCCTGTTGTGTCCTGTGGTTTAGCTCCTCATGGTGGTGTATATGTCCAGCCCTGTTCTCATTCCAAGGCGTCATATCGACGCTTTTGCCAAAGCGTAGACATCCAACGCACATGGCACCCTTTCAGCGTCAAAATGAGATGCAGATATATATGGGGCAGAAGGCGCCTCCTAGTGGTCTAACCCTAAGCCTACCCCAGACCTAAACCTACCCATACTCTGTGCATGTTATATTGATGCTAAAGGGTGCCGTGTGCGTTGGATGTCACGGAAGAAGCGTCGGATCTAGCGCCTTGGGAATGAGAATGCGTCGATATGTAAGGGGTCATGTCCGGTTACTTTCCCGCCCACCCCAACCTGTGACATACACACAAACATTATAACCCGGTCACAGGTGAACCGAAGGTCTTTGATTATCTCCTAACAAGGCCACATATTAAGGTCTGGGTAGATTAGATGGGAAGCAAACAAGCAGTTATCATAATCAACTTGTTGCAAGCAGGAAAATGGGAATGAATAAACAACAAAGGCTATCCCGTCAACAGCCTAGTTTGTTCCCTGGTGCCATGTTGGTTTTATGTTCTGGTTGTGATTACTGTAAACAGTTTGTTGCAGGATGCATGTTTAGAACTCACTCAATAAAGCAGCATTGCTTTTTTATTCTAATTTAAATTGTGCATAATGTTTATAAAATAAGTGTTTTCCATGTCTATGTTTATCTAGTGTGATTCCCTAAGGTAGAATCCCATTCATCCTGCAGAAAACCCTCTTTTAAAAACACAACAAACATTGTCACTGTTGACTGCTATTTACAGAAGTTACAGCAGAATCCAGGTTTCATAACATAAGTATATAAGGCCTACCATTTATTACTGATATATCTACATATTACAGACAAAGGTCTACAGAAGACCACATCAAAAATGTGCCACAATACATTTTATAATTATAAATTATAAAAGAATTGTCAATGTCAAAATGATTGAGAGGCCAAAATGAATATTTACTGGAGCAGAGCGTGAAGGCGTAAAAGCATAATTTTCACTTAACGTTGAAAAGAGAGTGAGGTAAAATGTAAATAGTGAAACATTTAATAAGTCAACTGTTTAATAAGTCAAACTTTTTTTCTCTCAAATATGGCCGCTTTGAATCGAAAATGATCCTAAATGTAAAAAAAAAACGTTTTAAGTTTTCAATATACACATAAAAGTACATCATAATGGGCATTTTAATATAATTTAATGCAAATATTATGTGTGAACAGTTCAAAATCCTTATTTCTGAACTAGAAAACCCTCAGAAGGTAACAGGAGGGTTAATATTGTGATATTAAAGGAGTGTCCATGACAACTGATTAGTGGCAGGAAAAGGAGAACAAAAGGAACATCGGAAAACAGATGACTAAACATACAGAAAACAAAAACAAAACTAAGGCAATATGCGACATTTACAGCCTTGTAGAGATTCTCCTTATTTTTTCTTTCTTTTTGCCACTTTGGTTATGATAGCCTGCATGATAAATAGCGAGAGCAAAATATTACAGTTTGGTCTGACTCTGAAAATACAAAAACGAGACAGAAAGCAATGACTGCTCTCTTCACCCCTCTGTGCCCAGTCAGCTGAACTGCTGAAGAAAATGGCTTCAGCTGCCTAAACCCAGTGATTCAGCCTGTCAATCCCGCTGGAGAAAGAACCAAAAATGGTGACATCCCCAAAAGCCAACAACCTCAGCATTTTTAACTCTCCCTGAGAACCCTTATATTACAACAAACACATCCTCAGTCCGAAGTCTGCCTGGCAGTCAGCATATTTTGCTCATAATTGTCAACAAGTGTACAAGTTTTAAGTATATATATGATTGTGTGTGTGTGTGTGTGTGTGTGTGTACGCACACAACCGCCACTATTTTTCATATCTCTTATATCACTAGCTTGTTTAATACTCCTAGGCAGATGTGAAATGATCAAATAATCAAGAAAGTTATATATTTCATGTCTAAATATTAATCTATTGGCTTAATCTGTGCCCTAATTACCCTTTGAGGGACAACAAAGGGTAACAGATACATAGGCCCACTGAGCTGAGCTCCAAAGAGTGTGTGTATCAAGTTGGCTTTCTACCAGCCATCTTTAATCAGCAGTATGGCTAAAATCCAGAGTAAACAAATGAATCTACTGCAAGACTGAATAACTGTAATACCCTCCGCAAAACCTGTGGTTAACCCTGGCACTCTGAGAGAGCATGGCCTGCCAAATATTGTCTAAAATCTCTGTCAAAGTAATTTGCAAAACATACCAGACAAAACCGTGAACTTGTGAACAGATGTGACATCAGTTAAGAGGCATTTGACTTTCTGACTAAATGCAACACAGAAACCCAGCATTCACAATAAATAGGTCAGTACTGTTGGGTGGATATATCTGTGTGGCACACATTTTTCTACACTAATATACCTCCCCCTCATGCTAACAGTGATTTTGTAATCTATGACTTGTTTCCTACCTATATGCCCTCATTTCAAAACTGCATGTGTCCCCCACTTACTCTGTTGGTACTTACCCCTTTTCTCATAATGTTCATTCTTTATTCATCACAACCAGGACAATCACTCTTCCTGTAAACTTTTGAAAAACTTCTGTTATATTATTAAACAGAATGACAGACCTACTTGCACTGAAAATGTCAAAAACACTCAGCAGGACCAAGACACCCAAATTCAAGTGTCATTTCTGGCCCTTTTACGTGGGGTGGGGATGCAGTCAAGGTGACCTTGAAGGTCCTGTGGGGCAAATCATTTAATCATTTTAAGTGTGTGTAGATGTGGGTGTTTTTTTTTTTTTTTTTTTTTTTTTTTCAGGAAACCAGTGGATCTGATTCTGGTATTGAGGAAAGAAATGGAGTTTGTTTTCACAGCACCTTAAATAATCCTCTTATTTGTGTTCAACCAATGAGGGAAGAAAGAAAGAACGATGCCAGAGATTATCTGCCTTCCCTATCAACTGGCTTTAACCCAGTGCAGATTACTGCAGTTGTTGTCATAATGAACACATGGCAGATTTTAGCATGTGCTAAGAGTGCACCCTTGTGGCAGCAAAATCATGTCTGTGGTAGCTTTGCCTTGAGATAAACCGAGATGCTAAGATCATATTTAAATCAGCACAAAAGGCCTCTTTTACATCCTACCCCCAGAAATATGTCAGATTCAGAGCATTTTTAAGAGTGGCTGTTTGGTTTAATCATTCACTCTGCCATTTGGAGACAGCTAAAGTTCTTCAGACATACTAGCAGACCTTCCACTCTTGAAGCTCTCCATATGTATTTGAATGTAGAGCTCATTGTGTTTCATCGCACCCCTCTTATACCTCCCCTGCTCTAGCCATCAAACCACTAGTCAAAGTTTTCCACTTGACATGAGACTATCCTGTGTCTGTGAAAAACACTAGCAGAAAGGTGTGATGTTAAATTGCTGAGAAAGAAGAGCACTGACAGTTAAGAAAATGCGCTGCATAAAAAAACGTGTTTTTGAGACAAGTGGGGGAATATCAGAGAGTGATATGATGGAAGTGGAGGCAATTTAGTTGTTATTTTAAAGGGTTAGTTCACCCAAAAATGAAAATTAAGTCATTAATTACTCACATCAATTAACGCCACCTACCGTATAAGATGATGACCCATATATATATATATATATGTTATAACGCGTTATTAACGGCGTTAACGCAAACCCATTTTAACGGCGTTAATTTTTTTTTATCGCGCGATGAACGGTCTTTTTGTCCTAGCAAACTTTGTCGTTTTTTCACATACTTTTGCAACAGGACGCGGCATGTGTCCTGATCCATTTCAGCGTCTCGCGCTCGTCATCCACTTAAAGCCGGCTCGCAAGCCCAAATGAGTGTGTGCGGCGTGCCTGTTGTTTTGTCATACGGTCTAGCTAGATCCGCTTGCGCTTTGGTCGAAGAAGCAACAAAACGTCCTCGCGCGGTGCAAGCAATTGAAATGAATGGGTTTCAGAGCGCAGCGCGAGGACGTTTTGTGCCGCACACACTCGTTTCAGCTTGCGAGCCGGCCAAATAGTAACGTTATGTTTTGAGTGGATGACGAGCGCGAGACGCCGAAAATGGATGCCAATGAGATTCTGAATGTAAAGTTTACTTTTAAAAAGTTGCCAAATTGTCCCATTGACAAGACCAAAGCGATCTGTATGTTTTGTCATTATGAACTGAGCTATCATCATCGCAGCACGTTCCAGCCTGAAACACCACTTGATGATGGCCAAGCAAACACACACACAAACACAGATGATGCAAATTCTCCACCCCCTCGTCAATATCAGGACCTCGTCAGTATTTCTTTCACCCTTTTATTGATGGACAGTGTTACATTGTGTGAGAGATTATTTAGGCTATATATGTTAGAGTGAAATTGAACACTATTCCAATGTTATTTTCAATAATAATAATTAAAAAAAAAAACATTTGCACTAAACAAGCCAATCCACTTTTCCATGTTGATAAGAGCATTAAAATGAGAAAAAAATGTAACAAAAAGAAATCAAAAGACATTAAGAATAGATAAAAATGTGCGATTAATCGCGAGTTAACTATGACATTAATGCGATTAATCGCGATTAAATATTGCGATGGACTTCATTGTGTTCCATTCAGAGAGCGCGCTCTTCTTGTTTATCCCAAAACCGTCGCACCATAATGACGTAAGCATGCTCCGGCACGAATGCTGAAACCCTATGTGAGTGCAGGCCAGCGGGGAGTGGGGAGGGGGACAATCGGTACTCAGGCCCAGTTCATGGCAACCGTGCCTAGTGTGAGTACACCCTTATAGTGCAGAAAATTCGGTAATTGAAAAGCGTATGTACAGGGCAGATCTGCCTCTGCTTGTAAACAGAAAGTTTTGCACTTCCAGCTATATCAGCACATCATCTTATACGGTAGGTGGTGGTAATACTCCTAAGCGGTGAGCAGCCGGTAACAAAAAGTAGTTGAAGAAGAACGTCAGTTCTCGCGCATGCACCCATAAGGAAGTAAAGTAATAGTCGAATAAAGTCGTTATTTATGTTTTTTTTTTTGTTGTTTTTTTTGCACAAAAAGTAGACTCGTCGCTTGATAAACTTTTAATTGAGCCACTGCAGGCACATGGAATATTTAAACATTTTCTTTAATGACTTTATGGGCTGTCAAGAGCCAGTCCCTTAGGCAGCCTATGTAGCAGTGATCCAGCTCTCAGATTTAATCAAAAATATCGTTATTTGTGTTCCGAAGATGAACGAAGGTCTTACCTAACCTTAGCCTAACCCTGATCAAGGGTTTTCTAAACATTTTGCTAAATAAATGTAAGTAAGTAAATGTAAGTGGGCTGCATTTCTGACTCAGTTACATTTTTAACAAAAGGCTTTTGATCAACACCAGCTTCTCTGTGATTTTAAGTATGCACGATTGTCCTTCCGTAAAGGAGACCGAGGTTGTGGCACTTCAATAAATTCCTTTGTTAGTTTTCATACAGTTAACCTTTGACCTTCACATTAGCACATAGAAACAGTCAGCAAATTAATCTTTTAACAGACAAATGCAGAGCAGTGATGCCAGATTTATAGTCTCATTGGTTGGAAAAGAGCCTGCAATAAAAGCACTTGTCCATTAAATATAACATGTGACTCTCTTGATAATCTCATTGTCTATAAATCCTTTGTGTGAGTCTCAGGAACAGACTCATTATGAACTGAACACTTAAGTAGTAGCCAAATTGTGTCATTTAATAAAGCACACATTGCATTCTTAAAATTCCAGAGCTTCTAAAAAGAAAGCAAATGTTATGAATGCTATGAAACAGCAAATTTATTTCAAGAGTTTAAATAAGAATTTATTCATCAGAGACAGAGCAAATGTGTAACGCTAACAAATGAATTCTCTATGGCAGATAATGCAGATATGCAGTCTTGCAAATAATATGACACAGTACAATACTTTTAGTGAGAGCAAAAACAAATAGCAAGGATTGTGTGAGAAAACATAGCCAGAGTCTGGGTTTTTTAATTGATTGATAGGGATGATTCATAAAACAAAATCTTCAAAAAGCCACCTAAAATTAAACTTTTTTTTTTTTTTTTTGATTGTTTGGTCTGTATCTGAAAGTTAATGTTATTGTGCAAGGAAATGTGCAAGAAAATGCTGGCTATCTCAATGGTATAATTGCCATTAAAGGAAATAAAGAAGATTTATAGCACACTGCCACACTCTCTCACTGAGATTGTATTGGTATAGGATTGTCTGTGGTTCTCAAGATTTAGACTACTTTGCATACAGACAGGGCCGCCGCTATAGTGCGGTGAAAGGTGGTAACAATTATAGCACAAAATCCAGCAGTTATACTTATAGGCCCCAGTTGTATGAATAATTCTAATATTTATATTACTTGCATGCCTGACATTTAAATGAAAATCACAAAACATGCAATTTTGTCAAATATTTTTCGAAATATCTGCTTCTCTTACCTCCATAAAATGGTTTAGTGGTAAGAGAAGCAGATATTTATCTTACATCAGATGGACTTATAAAACTTATAAAACTTGTAAGCAGAACCAATCAGAGTTGAGGCAGCAGCCTGAAGTTAACAATGCACTTGGTGGAAGAGATTAACTGACTGAAAAATGTCAGGGAAAAGAAAACATAAATCAGGGTACCAGAAACGACATGAAAAGAAGGAAAGTAATATAATTGCCTGGTACTGTCACATTATCGGTGCACACCACAATCGATCAAATAATTATGTGGTCAAAATTCCTGTCTTTTTACACTATTCATAGATGCCACCTACTGTCACTCCGAACGGCACCATATTTATGATCAATCGGTATGGCTGCCCAAACTTTCCATTTGAATGAGAGAGAGAGACAGAGATACCTGGAGAAAATTTCAATTATAGGCTCCGCACTTCTAGGCCAGCACAGTCTCATTCATACAACTGACGCTTTTAAGGGTATCCTTTAACGTCGTAAAATTAGATGGCGCTATCTGAATCCTAACCCTACCCGAGACCTAAACCTACCCCGTCACCTAACTGACGTTAAAGGTAAAGTGTCAGTTGTATGACTCCCTGAGGATCGTCATCTTAACCGACGTTTAAGGGTACCCTAAAACGGCGGATGTTGACGTATGGTCAAAAGCGTCAGTTGTATGACGTCTTGGGATGAGACTGTGTTATCTAGGCTTATATTTGCTACCCCCAGTTTTCTTTTATCCATTATTATCTGCCCCAAGACTGTGTCCCAATTTGCCTTCCATGATATCTCTTGTGCATAACCCCTCCCCATACAGTGGAGATCGCTTGAAGGCTTTTAAGAGTACCAATGATGCATATCAATATGCTGTGGCTGGATGGGTAAAAGACGTAAAAGTGCGGCACCTGGCCACCAAGGATTTATATTTAATCATGGGAAATGTAATTAAAAAAATTCAAATGTATGATTTTGGTGGTTGTTTGCTCTGATTAGGTAGCGTTGTTAGCTAGTTAAGTGGCTCACGGCTAGCTTTATTAATCTGGATTAGGGTCTGTCGCGATAGTCAATGAATCATTTAGTCGCACACTAAAAAAATTAGCGGCCGAAAAATCGATCATTTTTTAGGCCGCTAGATAATTTCCTTTTGCATGCTTGTTTGTTTTCCTCGTCTCTCTCTCTCTCTCTCTCTCTCTCTCTCTCTCTCTCTCTCTCTCTCTCTCTCTCTCTCTCTCTCTCTCTCTCTCTCTCTCTCTCTCTCTCTCTCTCTCTCTCTCTCTCTCTCTCTCTCTCTTCTCTCTTCTCTCTCTCTCTCTCTCTCTCTCTCTCTCTCTCTCTCTCTCTCTCTCTCTCTCTCTCTCTCTCTCTCTCTTCTCTCTCTCTCTCTCTCTCTCTCTCTCTCTCTCTCTCTCTCTCTCTCTCTCTCTCTCTCTCTCTCTCTCTCTCTCTCTCTCTCTCTCTCTCTCTACCAAAGAGACTGAATGACAACTCTGTTAAAGACATAACCTTAATTTAATTGAATACTCTTCAAAACGCACATTTAAACATAACGTTTTGTGTATTTGTCCATTCAGACATGAAACAGAGCTCAATTCATGACTCACTCGCTGAATAAGGGTATATGGCTGCCATATTACAACATATTACAGGCATTACTGAGACCGTCGGACGTAAAGATGGCGGCACAAAGCTACAGGGACGTCATGTGACCCGAACGAAAAGGTTGACGAGCTGCTTTGATGTGAGAATGTTAAACCTGAAACTAACAGTTTTATTTCAGGGAAGAAAGAGCTTTGCTTTCTTCTGCCTGCATGTTATGTTATTCTGGAGTGTACTGATGACAGTCATGGCCACCATGGGATGACAGATGTTTTGGAAATGTTTTGCTCACATCTGCCTCACGTGTGTTAGTTAGAGAAATAGGTGTATGCAAAATCCCCCTTTCAAAAACCAAATCACTTTAAACTGGAAAATTGTCCTGATCCACGAGGTAATTCTTGTGCAATGATAGTAGTTTAAATCTGAGGTCATTGTTGCCATAAATCTGAGATAAAATATTGCAGATTTATATATTGAGAAATAACTTAATTATTTTTCTCTCTTCTTCTTCTTCCTTCTCCTTATTGTTATTATCATTGTTGTTGTTGTTGTTATATCTCTTCAAAGGCAAAAAATTGCGAGAAAACTGCAGGACTTTTATAAATAAAACTTTTATTTTAAAAAGCGTTTATACTTTTTCCGGGTATCACTTCCGGTTGGGTTGTTTTGGCGTTTTGGCTTCGCAGTGTTTGTGAAGTTATTTGGCGTCTGATACCGTTGGTTGTTGGTTATTATTTTATCGTTGAGTAGATAATAATGTCAGGAACTCGATTAGAAAACGCCAATCCTCTGATATTTCAGCGTTCAGGGGAAAGACTCCTAACTGCCACTGATGAAGATGAGGATGTTGCGGACCCTATTGATGACAGGGAAATCTTCGATATCCTTTCAAAATCATTTGGCTCTCGCTAGCAAAATGCTGTGTGAAGTCAGCCTTGTTGCTTTGAATTATCTGCCGTGTTGACGGTTATTCTAGGGTGACAAACTCCTGTCCTGGCCGTCTTGGCTGTTTTTTATACAGTGATGAAAATGTCCTGGTTTTCGAAAAAACTGCTGTGTAAGATCAACTTTACAGCTAAATAGAGATGGGCAAACAAAGGAGGATGAGGTAGAAAAACAGGATAAAAAAGAAAACTAAATATATTTTGGTAACTCGTTTATGAGAGCTATTTTTGTTCAATTTGGAGGTATTTCTTTTAATTATTTATTAGTTATATATTTATTTTTGTAATACAGAAGAGAAAGAGACATTATTTCTATAATTATTTCATTTGTTATTTTTGAAAATATCGTAATAAAACATGTTGAGTAACCTCTGAGAAGAATCTGAATTTGTTTCTTGTAATATAAATATAACAGTTATCTATCCATACAGAGGAGGCATAGCTTATTTTAAATGGATTGATATTAATAAGGCATCTTTGAGTAAACTTCGAGTATCATTTGAGTAGGCCTATCTGTTTGCCGGCCGACTGTCCTGTTTTTTGGTAATCAAAATATGGTCACCCAAGTTACTCTTAGCAAACTGCTATAGTTTAGAAGCCTCCATTTAAAGCATTTTGGATACTTTGAGTGAGCTCTTAACTAAATGATCACATCTAATCAGATCGATCAACGATCCCGACACCCACTGTCCCTCGAAGAACTGAAATGTCGTGGAACAAATGCGCGTCAATGTGAGTCTGATCTGCGAGCAGTTTGAAGAAGAATAGACCTTTACATTTACACATTATTTAAATGGATACAAAGTTCTATCCGGCACTCTTTCACGTTCTTCTCTCCGAGTAGGTGAATGATGAGGAGAGCACAGTGTCTGTGGAGTTCACACCGACTATCCCACACTGCAGTATGGCCACTCTCATTGGCCTGTCTATCAAAGTCAAGCTTCTGCGCTCCCTGCCAGACAGGTTTAAGGTACATTTTAGTGAGCTGCCAAACACTGGCTTGCATTAGGCTTTGGGATTTCTCATCTAAGTCATTCTTTTTTGCCTCTTTGTTGTTAGATTGACGTTCATATCACACCTGGCACACATGCCTCTGAGGATGCAGGTAAATGTTTATTATAATGCTGATTTGCTACTCCATTACTATGTTGGAAACAGCTGTGCTGCTGAATATTTTTATCAGGATGTTCAGGATTCATTGATGAGTACGAGAAAGTTTAGAATGCATTGAATAGAAACGGCATTTATTTAGAATAGAAATATTTTGTAACAATATAAATCTGTACTATCACTGTTTATCAAGGTAACTCATCCTTGAAGTATTAATTTCTTTAAAAAAGAAAATGAATAAAGCGATTTTTTAAAAAAAATGAAGAATATTAGAATGATTTCTGAAGGATCGTGTGACTGAAGACTGTAGTAATGGCTGATGAAAAGTCAGCTTTGCAACATATATATATATATATATATATATATATATATATATATACACACACATATACAGACCACACATACACACACACATATGATACATCAGGCTTTTATGGTCCATTTAGGATGACAGTGAGAACATTGAACTCACGTAGAAAAAAAATATTACATGCATATTATTCAGTCCACTGAGCAAAACTGTAATTTTTGTGCAGATGTTATCTTATACATTCAAAACATACGGTACATTTCTGATAGCTTGTAATTTAAATTATGAGATTTTATAACAGTATAGCAGTATCAGGGATGGGAATTAACTTTTTTGTCCACCGGCCACTGTGGCTGGTGGATTTCAAAATCTACCAGCCACTCAATGTTTTTACCAGCCACTTTCTTGTTTTTAACCAACAATGTGCATGTGAAAATTAATACTACAAGATCTACAATGCTTAACCAATTTATTTAATCTCAAGTCTCAATGAAAAACTCACATTTTCTCTTTCTCTCTTATACACACACAAACCATGAACTGATTTACATTTCGTTAAATTAGTAGGGCAGATTAAACAAAAAACTGAACCGATGCTAAATCGTACTCTATGCTGGAGGTTGCTCTTTCTGCGAGAGTAAGTTACCTTAGTTAACACTTCAAATAATAGCCAAGTCCCAAACAGACGGCTGTCTCTTTTGCACTCCTGGTGTGGCGACAGGTTTGGGTAAATAAAGGCTTTTTTAGTTTCGGCGTTGCCAAAGCCTTTTTTGATCGATGAGTGATGTAAAAAGAATGACTGGTGCGCTTGACAGGGCGCAAACCAGACAGAGAGACCGAGAGCGGCCGGGCACTCTCACGTCTTCAAACAACCCGAGCGCTGTCTTAAGGCCATTGCACACTGAGTACAAAATTTTCGGATGCGTTTTTTCGTGTTTGTCAGCCTAAAAATTCGTCACGCATAGAAAGCTTGCACACCGAGTCCGATGCGTATTTATTAAACATTTGCGGAAAAAACGCAAAAATACCCAAATGGATTCGTCAAGCAGTGAGGAGGATTTTGTTTCCCTCTCTCTTATTGAAAAGAGAAGAAAGAGAAAATATTACGTCCATCCAATCCTGAAATTGCGCCGAGAGGAAGGAGAGTTTCACCTCTTTATCAAGGAGTAGCGAATTTATCCCTAGCGATTCAAAATTTACTTCAGAATGTCAGTGGGACAGTTTGATGCTTTGCTACCGATTCTGGAGCCACATATTAAAAACAAGACCACCAATTTCCGTGAACCAATCGATTCTGAACGGAGATATGGCAGTATGTCTAAGGTATGGACACACGCATATCGGCAGGTGGCCGGTAGGTGAAGTGAGTTTACCCGCCACAACACAAAATCACCCGCATTTGGCTGGTGGCGGGTGCTAATTTCCATCCCTGAGCAGTATATTACTTTTCTAAAAGGCATATACATGATTTGTTACTCGTCTACCAAGTAACAGTGTCTTCGTAAGATCCAAGATAATGTTTTAAAATCAAAGCTCTGTAGTTTTAACTGTGTATGGCAAAACATATTAATAAAATGCACTGCAATGATGTTTAAGAAATGTAAAAATATACATTCCTCAACAGCCTGTTATATCATATTTGATTCATTTTTCTTTTTTAAATATGCTTGTGTAACCCCTCGTCCAACTCTGTGTGGGCCTCGAACCGGGGTCTCCTGCGTTGAGAGTCAGGCGCTTTAACAAGGAAGCCAAAGACTGCAGCTTGAGATCAGAGTAGTGAGGTTTAATCGCACAGCAACTACTAGCCGGCCTCTGTTATTCAGTACATGCATAATCAAATTAAAAGAAAGTTCCCTCAGTCCAGGAAATGTTCATTTTTAAATATTACTTACAAAATAAAAGTTATTTTTACACGTGTACTACGACCTGAAGGTGGACTTTTATTTAGAATTATACTAAAGGCCATAGTGTGCACTGTGCAGAAGGCATGAAGTAGATTGTGTGCATCGTGTTTTTCAGCAAAGTGTTGATTATATATAGGCCTTTGAAATCAATGTATCAAAAATTCTACAGCACCCTGTTGAGTTTGACAATAATATGTTGTGGTTTTTTTTCCTCCTTCAGTCAATAAGCAGCTCGCTGACAAAGAGAGGGTAGCAGCAGCTCTGGAGAACTCTCAGCTTCTGGAGGTGGTCAACCAGTGTCTGTACACCAGAAGCATGTGATCAGAAGAAGCCTGCCACTCTAGTGTGCTCCTTTGACACGTTATCTTGATTGAACTCCTAAAGGCAAGCCAGAGTTGTATGATGATGATGATGATGATGATGATGATGATGATGATGATGATGATGATGATAATGATGATGATGATGATGATGATAAGAATGTTATTGACTTTATCATTATTGTTATTGTTTTGCTTCTTTTATAATTCTATATTGCTACACTCACAGTACCAGATCAGGAAGACTGGTTAGTACTTATAAAGTGAGAGGTGAGCTAAAAAGGTTTCAGGAAAGGAAACCACTGTAATAGAAAACGTATGTGGAAACAGAATTTGTTTTTTATGTTACGTGGATACAGAACCAAAAGCTATTTTGTAACTATGTCATATATTTGTGAATATGTACAAAATTACTTTTAATAGTAGTCTCATTTTTGACATAGCATCCTTTTACAGTTGTTTTCAAAGACATTTCTTATTCATCAAAATGGAGCATGTGTACAGCAGAAATAGTTTGGACTGCTTTGTTTTGTACTTCTTGTTTTTGCCAATAAAAAAAAAAGTTTGAGAAAAAGTTCAAGCAATTACTCATAAGCAAACAATATTTTCCCAAGGTCAGTTGAACTAATGTTACAGCTATTTACTGTAATCTGATATTTTTTTTTCTTGCATAAGCTCGATTGGAAGGTAACAAAAAATAAAAAAGGCTAAAAATAAATAAAATAGGCCTAATTTGTATGCTGTGGTATAAATATTTCATTTATAAATCATTTCTAAATATTTCCAAATAAATCAAATACAGATTGACTGGTACACAGATATAGCATTAGCCTATACATCATTATTTCATGGCTCTGTGGAATTTTTGATTCTGATTGGTCAATAGTGCTATCCAGCAGTAAATTATTCCCAGATAACAACCAATCAAAACAGATAACGCAGGCTCATCCGGATTACTGAAGTCAACAGTGCCATACGCTTGCTAGGAACGTTTTTTTTTTCTCTCCACCGAAGTTTTGCGTTTGGTGAACAAATAAAATATTAAAACGCAGTCGATACAAACAGGTATGATTTTAAAACAGTTTAATCTGAAATCAACATATCTTATATCTCCCCATAATTATGTATGTTGAGAAATTACTTATGCTGTGTAATAAATGACATGAATGACTGTTTACCTTATCTCTTAAATGGCCGTTTAGTTTGAACCAAAGTCCTTCCTTAGTCTCTGGTTTGAACTCACCGCTGCAACTGCTCTCACCGCAGATGCGTTGTGTTTTATGCTTCGCGTCGGGGTCCTCGTTATCCTTTCGGGGTTATTTTGAGAGAACCACTGGCTGGATGTACATGGTAACTTCTGTAGAATTAGCTATTATTAACCTTCATCACAGACCATTGACCTTACATTCTATGTTATTGCAATTTAACAAGTGACTGACCTGTGTTATAAGTTATAATTGGAACTTTTTTGTCATCTAAAGGTTTGAGGATAATCCATAGTCTGTCTAAAATACAGGCAGAAGACAGTGATGATACAGATATAATACGTTTATTTTAAGTTTACACAAAAGGTAGGCTGCTAAGCAGTCGATTTAGATTACACTTGGTTGGCTTTCAAGTCATAAAAAGTGCTTTCTGTGGCATGCATTAAAAATGCATGATAGGTATTATTTCATGTAACAGAACTCTTATTCAATAGTCTTTTTATAAATGACCGAACTTTTCGAAGTCTTTTTCAGTCCAGTCATAAAATACCAAACTTTCAAATAAATTGTTGTTATCGTGCATCTATAAGTAGAAAGGGCATATATGTCAGGTCACATCTTCACAATCTCATTGTCTGAATAAAACAGTACGAAATTGAGAAGGGCCGCACTATGCTGCTATGCATGTTATTTTTATTTTACTTTTAATTTGCACAGACACGTTTTGCCGCGTGCCTTCTTCAGTGTGTAACAATCACAATGTAGCTAATCTTAATGTTAAAGTGATATCCAGTCCAATAATGTCACTAATGTTTCTAACAGTCCATTAATAAACCACAACAACTGTTGGACATGCATGTATGTGCAATACGCATATTAGTGTTCCATTTATAAGAAACAAAGTGACAGATCTTAGTTCATCATTCGGGGCACGTGTTTAAGTTAAAAATATACCAAGCCTCTCGTTGCAGGAGGCCTCTTTGGAGACCGATTGACAAGCTCTAAGACCATCTAAGCCCATGAATTTGAGCATATTGACAGCATGTCCTGCAGATTTAAAATGCCTTGCAACTGATGACTTGTCATCATTCTTTCTAATCGTGCATTTATGCTCAAAAATTCTGGATAAACGTGATTCTGCCCTTGTATGTCCTGCCTGTTTTGGGTGTATAAATAAATGATCTGTGGGCACAAGTTTATTAGTACATTGAGTGAAGCCTGCTCCTATCCTCACTCAAAACAGTAGGCTATAGCCTACATTATAAAGGATGCAATGCATCAACTAACAGTGATCTATACATTTATTATGATTATGCTTATGTACAAGGCTTGGTTATGTCTATTGCTCTGTAAAGTGTTCCTTCGTGGTTAAGCAGTTTTATTCCAGGCCTTGGCATGTTAGGTAAATTTCAGAAGCTAGTGTAGGATCCCATAACTTTGGCAAGTCATTCCAATGCATAAACATCCTCCACATAATAAGTCTGTGTGAAAAAGAACTGAGTGGAGCCTACTTGCCAAATATTAAAAGTCTCTACACATGAGAGCAAATGAATAAAAAATGAGATCTAATTAAACATGAAGAAATGGACAATTACCGATTCTTACCACTAGATGGCAACATTGAACTATCTATAAATGCACTCCAGCAATGTGATGAAAGGGTCGTTTTGCCCTTGGTAATTACAGGATATACAAAAAAAAAAATATATATATATATATATATATATATATATATATATATATATATATATATATATATATATATATATATATAGCCTATATATAGCCTATATATATATATATATATATATATATATATATTTCAATGATGATACGTGATGCCATTTTGGTGAATTTGTGTCTATGTTATGAATTAATTTAGTTTTAATGTAGGCTAAATGTGCCAAACTGTCATGTTGATAACACTAAAATGAGTGAGAGAGAGAGAGAGAGAGAGAGAGAGAGAGAGAGAGAGAGAGAGAGAGAGAGAGAGAGAGAGAGATTACGTTGTCTATTGAAATATATTTTATCATATAGGGTTATAGGCATCTTATACTAATTTACAGCATTTTCAAATTGGCCTATTATATAAATGACGAATATTACGGTGTAGCTGTTCACCGGCTATAAGACCATTAAACCAGGTAAAAACAGCAAGATGTTTGTTTTGGCAGTGTAATGAATGGAAAAGCAATGTGTGTACCCTGATTTCCTGAAGCATTGACGACTGACTATACGCCTTTACAGACAAAGAACGCATTTGGCCGAACCCGATTAAGCCCATCGTCCACGCACTAGGCACTACACGAGCAGGGGAGGGAAGACCCTCTCCGCTGGACGCCCTCGCAAGATTGTGAATCACACGCCCCTCCCTCAAAATCATGTTACTACTATGAGAGATGAGTGATTCTCCGAGGCAAGCCCTCCCTCGGGCTGACGTCACTCACTCGCATAAATAAGGCATCCGTATCGTCAGAGATTATAAGCGAAACCCTCAGTGAAAGAATAACGGAGTTATAACGGGAGTCACGGGACAACTGGAATTTTGACATTGAACGGAAGACGTTATAGCCGCACTCACATGTAAGTATAATTTTGACATGTTTTCATATCTCTATAGTATTATAGATAGGCTAGCCTATAGTGTATAAGTATAGTACAGTTGTTATAATATAGTTCTACACAGACAGGTTTGGAGTCATGACTTTGAACAAAGGAGACAAGTTGAGGAACATGGATAAGAGGAGAGGTAGCATGCCGTTTCCCCTCCACCTGCAGAACTTGCACAGAAGGAGCATGCCAGTGGACGACCGAGAGCTGCGCTCGATGCCCGAGGCTCAATCCACCGAGCTGTCCAGCCTCATGCGCTACAGTCCGGGAGACCAGCACAGGAACAGCTGCGTGTCCGACTCCTCCGACTCGGTCATCTCCTCCGGCAGCGACTCAGACGGACAGGTCTATAAGGTGGTTCTCCTGGGCGAGCACGGCGTTGGGAAGTCGAGTTTGGCGAGAATATTCGGTGGAGTTGAAGACAGTAGCGACTGCGAGGAAACGGGTAAATATATTGCATCTTTACCCTTCAGACCTATCATTTTAGAAGATTTTTGGACACAGTCAGTCATCTGTCTTAAGTGAGGTGGTCATTTAAAAAAACAAAACCTGTGTGATATATCGTGTGCTTATATTGTACTTTAATTTCAGGAAACACATATGACAGATCCCTTGTGGTTGATGATGAGGAGACATCAATCCTTCTGTATGATATATGGGAACAGGTAAGCAATCACCAATAAGAGTAATTCATTCACGTATTTATTTTAAATAATTAAAAAATACAAATATTTTAAATGAATTAAAATAAGTACAAATAATAAAAAATATTAATTAAAATAAATATACATAGATTTAAAAAAATCAAATGGCTTATGATTACCATAAACTTTTCACTGTATAACCATACATTTTATTCCTAGGATAACAGCCAGTGGCTGCAAGATCAGTGCATGCGTATGGGAGATGCCTATATCATCGTGTACTCGGTGACAGACAAGTCCAGTTTTGAGAAAGCTTCAGAGCTACGAATCCAGCTGCGCAGAGCTCGGCAGTCGGAAAACATCCCCATCATCCTGGTGGGAAACAAGAGTGACTTGGTGCGGTCCTGAGAAGTTTCTGTAGATGGTAAGATTTCACCCATCTTCTTCGCTATTTTAAATATGGCATGTAGAAACACAGACTTGGTTGGAGTCATGTTTTGGATAAAGTACTCAACTCTCCTGAGCTTTGAGGAACAGCCAGGTGGCACATAGTAATGATGACACTGTATGCTCAGTCCCTCTGGTAATGGAGTTATTGCTCACCTGCAGCTCTTTTTCCCTGTCTCTCTAGAGGGCAGTGCCTGTGCCGTTGTGTTTGACTGCAAGTTCATTGAGACCTCAGCCTCCCTGCATCACAATGTGCGCGACCTCTTCGAGGGCATCGTGACGGCAAATTCGCCTTCGCAAGGACAGCAAGGAAGAGAACGCCCGCCGCATGGCCAACTGCAAGCGCCGCGAGAGCATCAGCAAAAAGGCCAAACGCTTCCTGGGCCGCATGGTGGCCCGGAAGAACAAGAAGATGGCCTTTAGACAGAAGTCCAAATCCTGTCACGACCTGTCAGTGCTCTGAAAACCTGGACTAATCTGATACCCACGACCAGAAGCTGTGTGTTTTTAATGCTAATATAAGGACTATTTAGCTGTACAGACAAATTTGATCTTGTTTTGTAAACTGAAAAGAGATCATATATGAAAGAAAACTGACAAAATCATGTTGATTATGATAGCCGGCATGAGGCTTTTTTTATTGTTACGTTACTTTTTTTGTTTCGTTGCCTTAATATGTATAGTTGTCAAATTCTACGCATGTAAATAGGAGGTAAATCCACTTATCACAATGTTCCCTTCGGAGAGCTATGGTTATGTTTGCACGGAGGCAAAAGAAATTGGTTCTTTTCCTGATGTGCACTACAGCTGTATCAGATGTGGAATGCACATGTGTGCATATAGATGAGCACAAGTACATTTTTCTCATTTAAATAACATATGGAATCTAATGTTACTTGAAACTGAGTGCGCAGGTTCGTAACTCAGCCAAGACACCAAACTAGAAGGTTTGGGTTTTTTTGGGTGGGGTAGGGGAGGGCAAGAGGCAATATAAGATGTTTCAATATAAGAGGTCTGACATATGGCTACTTTGACATTTATGCTCCATGTGCAAATGATGACATAGAAGCAATAAATTATGTTTTTTGTGAGCTGTTTTTAACAACGTTTGATTTGCACTTAAAGGCATTTAATATTGAGTTGTTCATTTTGTTACATGTTTACAATTGGTTTTATAATAAAATATATTTAAAAAAAAAACAATCTGAATTTCCTCTTTCTACAAACACAAAATAAATGATTCAAACTTGAGGTTATAATACCATGTAATGTATTCCCCCATACATATGCAAACCAAGGACGATGTAGTATAATTGGAGGAAACAAGGTCAGTTAAAGGTTTTCTCAGACAAATTTAGAAAGCTAATCATTAATCAGATACAAGGCAGATGCAATGCACTTCTAACTCTCACCATTCTCAATTTCGCTATCGGTGAGTGTGGACGAGAGGTAAGAGCTGCTTTTATTTGTCAACATAGGCCTTGATCAGATAAACAAACGAAAAAGCGCATACGATTTTGCTGTAACTGTCAGAGTTCACCCTGACGGTAATTTGGAAATGTTTGGTGGTGTTTTTTTGGATATATTTGTTTTTAATTATTTGCGTTGTGTTTATTAGCTACACGTATTCGTATTTCATCATAAAACATCCGCATTTTACTTGTAACAGTAGTCATAACTTTATTTAGGCTAGATTGTGTCAGCGTAGCCAATATGCTATTTTTTTTTTCCTTTACTGACGTGATCACGGAGTAGCCTAGCTGGTTCATTTATATATTTTTGGTTCGTTTTAATTGATGTCATCGTTATTTATCCTTATTTATCCTTTTCTGAAACCAGTTGGCCTACCTCCCCGATATTCTTGTTTTATGGTTGGCTATTACAAAAAGAGGTTAGCCTAAATCGTGTAGTCCCTGAAAAAAGCGTAAATTACAGAAGTTACTCGAAACTTACGTGATGTTACATTAATGAGGTGTTCTCGAGTTGAACATTAACTGCAGACAAAGTATGATGGCACGCTTGATTCGTTCACTCAGACAATTACATTCTCTTAAACGTGTACAATGGTTTTTAGTTGAGTTTATTTTTTATTAAACATTTGTAGGCCTATACACTACAGTTATGTACTGTAATCTACATTCACATAAGATTCTAAGTGTTCAGGAACAGGCCTATGTGGCTCAAAACAAAATCAACTTAGGCAGCTATGAGTGCACCTTAAAAGCAAATCCAGTTTCTATCTATTTCTATCTTCATCTTCTCTGTGTTGAAAAACTGAACAGAACTGAAGCTTGAACTTTAAAGCAAATAAGCAATTAAATGCTAAATTTGTGTTGTTGTTTTTGTCTCAGGCATGAGGGCGACCGTTCGGCTCAATGGAATCTCTGAGTGCTTGCTTTATTGCACTGAGCGTAAGTTCTCTTGGGCTTTTTGTCTGGAATAGGTCTATACTGTACATGTTTATCACTCACCATGATTTAACTAATACTATTAATTGCTTTCTATTTTAGGTGCTGATTCAGAACATTTTGCTTTCTGAGACTGCTCATCTTAAAATTGGTGTTCCTGAAAACTATGATGGTATTTTCCCATGGTACCTCACCAAGGTGAGTTCTTTCTAAAGAGGACAAATATATTTGGTAACATTTTCATATTCGTAGACGATTTAGCTTGGCTTATATAAGGTATATATTAGTCAACTGTAAAAATAAATATATACAAGAAAATAATAAATAAAATATGTATAATAAACACAATTGACAAGTTTGTGTCGAATGAGTGTAGCTCAAAGAGATGAACGGTAAGAGCCACAAAGAGCTGTGAAGGTTAAGAGGAGTTTTTTGCACTTAATACTGGATGATACAGGTTGCCACTTTGTCTAGCAATGGTTTTGTTGACTAGGCTGATGAAATTTTTATTTTAATAAGCAATACAATTGTGAAGGCCAGTAGAATGTCAGACTCTCTCATTCCCAGAAGAAGTGATGTAATGATGTAATACCAAGGTTCTGAACATTTTAGTTGCCTAAAATTTTTAATAAGCAGCTCTGACAGACAAAGCAACGTGTTGTCAGAAGATTACTGAGTGAAACATATTTTGTTCTGCGTGTTATTCATAGACTGGAATTAGTTGGTTAAAATGGACTGTCCTTGTGCTGTTTTCAGAATGACTAAAGAGTTCTGTCAATGTATTAATGACTGCTTCTAAGAGCAATGTAGAGAAAGGACTGAAAAAGCAGAGCATTGAACATTGAGGCGTTCAATAAATCCTACATCCCACTCCTCAGAGCTCTCAAAACTCAAGGTGTAATTATGAACAGGCATTCACGCAACAACCAGTCATCACCAAGCTAAATATGGAGCTCTCCTATACAATGCTTTACTTCAAACCTTGTGTCAGAAATCTTTACCAGATGCTGTTTAGTAATAGCCCAGTTGCTCTCCAAAAAGCTTTTTGCTTAGACACTGTAATTGGCGGCATTTCAGAAGGACTGTTTGGGTCCTAGTCCTCACCATTTTCTGAATTTGACGTCATGCTATCAAAACAGTCTATGTGCACTGTCCAAATCAAGTAAAATGGCCTACATGTGAGTGGGTGGATAATTACCCGCACCCTGTGTGATCACTGAAGGGGCAGGATGATGGCTACAGAATATTTGTTTAGGCTTTAAAAATAAGTGACACACGAGGGATGACGCATTCATGTATTTTTGTTTTTGTTTTTGAATTATTAAAAAATGTGTTTTCGCTAGCTTTTTTCTTACCTAAGTCAATCAAAACAAGGGTTTAAAAGACTGTTCCCTGGATATTCTGTGCAGGTGCGTTGGTTGCATATCAGATTGAACAGACAAGGGGAAAGGCGAGCTACAAAGTGCCACACAAGTCATGCTGTGTGCAATTAGCGCTTTCAATCAATCTTTACCTTTCCCAAATAAACACTCACTGGCATGCTATTCTAAATGAAGCTGGGCAAGTATGGAAAAACACTATTCAGAGTTACATTCCAGGAAACCAAACAAAAGAATTAACATTCACTGCATGGGAATTATTGGTATGACATGGGCTATTCTGGTTTGTGTGCTATTTAAGGCATGTGATCACACTGTATTTACATTGTGTAGCCTCATGCTCAGCTTAATTCAGAATATCTGTGCGAATTGGTGTCAACCACTGAGTCACATACCTGCTGTCAACAGCAGCAGCCATGTTTATTTACACTCACAGACATTTAGAGAAAGGGGTCAGCCAAACAACAATCTCACTGACCACTCTAACTACACAACCAGTGTCCCTGTTTACACTAACAGGCGTTAATGTG
This sequence comes from Hybognathus amarus, assembly GCA_030378365.1. NCBI lineage: Eukaryota > Metazoa > Chordata > Actinopteri > Cypriniformes > Leuciscidae > Hybognathus > Hybognathus amarus. The sequence continues at coordinate 266,583 of JAQIUQ010000503.1, forward strand.
CCCTTCAAGTGGAGTTGGAATTTCATTGTTATTAGTTTCAAGCTCATGAATGTCTGAAGTGTATTTACAAGTGTGCATTCTAGATGATTCATGAGTTGACAAGTTGTGACGTTGGAAGGAGCATGTCAACTTGAAACAATGATAGATCAAATTGAGAGATCAGCAGTGTTGTTACTTTTTAAAAGTAAAGCGTTACAATATTGTGTTACTCCCTAAAAATGTAACTAATTGTGTTACTTAGTTTCTTTTTATTGAAAGTAATGTTAAGTTATTTTTACATTTACTTTTTCTCAGGTGGGCTGGATCTTGATTGTTGATTGGACCTGATTGAAAATCTAAAGTTCTGTTTTTGGCAAAAGTACATTTCCCTTCACACCAAAAGTGAAATCATTGTAAAAACTTTGTTAGACATTAGTACTATTATAAACAAGTGAAGTGATAGATTTGGAAAGTTAAGATGTAGATATATGGGTTTATTGCTCACAAGTCTTGTTTTGTTTAAACTACTCTCTGTGTTAATTTTACAACTTAAAGGCTCTATATGTAACTTTTTTTTATAAAATGAATTATTTTTTTATTGCCTGTGTTTTAAGGGGTTGTAATCACACATTGCAATTCGGGCTGTCGCGATAATCGCAATATTGTAGAACCGCGCTTCTGACAAGTCAACCGCAGAGGATTGCACGTAACCGCAGCAACCGCGATATTCACGTTTTATTTATAAGGCTATACCCTTCTTGTTTTGAACTTAATGCATGTGTATTGAATGTTAAACAAGTTCATAATGATAACAAGACTGTTTATCATGGTGATGTGTAGCCTACAGGCTTCACACAGACAGTGAATGAGAGAGATCGGCAGAGAGCAGTGCATTACCTGCGTCTGTCTTTGAAGTCGTGAAAAGCTTGTCGTGTCAAAGGGAAGCGAAATATTTGTCGCATCATCATTTTAACGTTCTTTTCACGGGTATTTTCCCATAAATGCGCGTCAGCAGCAGCGCTGGTCAGCATCCCACAGCAGGAAGCCGCGGGAAATAAAATCAGTGAGTCACGCATTGAATCAATGCTATATTGGTCTCTAACAAGTGAAGCATCAGCTTCAGCGTTGCCCATGCGACACATTGCTGCTCAGCTGAGCCTCAAAGTTAAAAATAATTAACATCTTGTTTCATTACATCTCGTTTAATGAATCAGCTTTTTGGCACGTGTTCGTTGAATGAACGGTTCAAAGACTCGCTCAAAGTCCGTTGTCATAACAATATGCGCGCTGAGTGAAAGTCTTTCAATGCGCATATACTGTAGACGCTGTTTAGTTTAGAGTTACACTGTTCTGAAAATGTCTCTTTTTTTGTCCACATCGTAAACTTTATACAGCAACAAACACATATAAATTAAATTAAATAAATAAATGGCAGTAATACCGCATATCGCGCTATTGAGCCACTCAACATTACCGCGCAAGGGAAATTCCATAACCGCGACAGCCCTAATTGCAATGATCCAATTTTCAGGTTTTGCTATTACCTCTGAAGGCCAATTTTCATATTTATATGTGAAGTCTTTCGGGTTCGATTTCCCTGCGAAATCCATCAGATGTGATGTGCATGCGCGCTCCCGAGCCTCTCTATCCTTACAGTCAACCATGCGACCAACGGCAATTCAGCTGACGACGACACGGAGTCTGATGACCCCCCAAAACATCCTGCCTCCAGCACAACACCGACTCCAACACAAACTCCCCATAAATATATAAAAAAAAAGTTTTATCTGCTTAAGCTCGTCAGGCAAAATGTGAATCTGATCGAGTGGGAGTTTACATTAGTTTCCAGCATGTTGTGTGTGATGCTCTGAATCCGATTGATTTGAAAGTCTCCGTGTGGCCGATACTGAATGCTCGGTCTTCGAGATCTTGCACGCACACGAGCACGAGCGCTCTTGTTGCATTCTGAAACATCACCGCTAGAGGCGCATACAGCCCCTTTAAGTATTAAGTATACTACGTAAAACCTTTTATGGGTTTTGGCTGTTCGTTTACACAACAGCGACCTTTAAGATGTCTGAAAACGCAATCTTTTAAAAATGTGTTTCAAAGTGCAAGTTTTGGAAAATGTAAAAATTTTATTTTTTTTTGTTTTTTTTTTTTTGTTTACGAGACCAAAAAAACTTTGGTTTTCATAAACCACAAAAATGCGAATCTCTGAAGACAATGACGTTGACGCATGTTGTGCATATGCATATTACGTGTTCAGTCTAGAGTGTTCAGTCACCATCTAATGGCCGACCAGCAGAATACAGGTTGTTGTTGTTTTTTGGCCGTTTTCACTTTGTTTTTCGGATCCTTTCGAATGGGGTCGATTTAAAATGTACGTAGAAAACTCAAAGGAAAAACTCATTGTCGTGTAAACGTCTCCTGTTCTGATAAAACTTTCTTTGCTTGCATTCTGTGTATAATCTAAAAAAACTATTTGAAAAGAAAAATCATGCTGCTAAGAAGACAAGAGGTCACCTACACACTGCAAAGTTTCAGGAGTGACAACTGCATGAATGACCCCAAAGCAAAGCAGGTTTCACCATTGATTCTTCTAAAAATAATTTGCGTGGCTGAGCTTTGAGCCTGGTAAAGCCCAAGGTGGAATGTGCAGGGTTTGTGTGATTTGAATGCAGATATGATGACTAGATAGCATTTAGATTACATTGAAATCATATCCCCATTGAAATCATATGCCCCAAATATATATATTTACCATATTTTTATTTTTTTTTTCAGTTGCTGGATCTCCCCTGACCTATTCTGATCTGACTGTGAGCGGTGATGATGAAGGGATTTTCGGAGTGGAGTCAGGCTTCCTGTATGCCCTTAAACCTCTGGACAAGAGAAGCAGCCATCCTACTCCTTACAGGTGCAGAATCACAGGGACATTTCCTTTTTCTTAAATAATCATTCAATAAGTAATGTTCTTTTGTCTTTGACCTATATTTAATGTAATATTTTCAAGATGCATTGAACACATCAGGATAACCTTACATATGAAGAAATTCCATTTCAAGAAGATTCGTTTTTAACATTCATAGTTATAGAAGTTCTTTGTAAATGCATATGTTACTTCGAGATGCATGTCGGTTCGAGCATTGACTACTACACAGCTTCTTGAATCACGAATATTTAAATGAAACCTACGCCACTCAGATCAGTTGAGTAAAAATCAATATTCAATACATTTGGAGGCAGCCCAAAATAACAAATGCTGACGTAAATCCCGGCCATTGAAGCGTGAAGCATAAAGGTTGAGCTCTTAGAGAAATGTTGCTTGAGTGTTTTGAGACCGATTGCTTTTCCCAGGTGTCCTTCACAAAGTCCATGCACACTCAGAGCTTTACTGTTGAAGTGTGCGTCATTCGATGAGAGCGACAACGTGCCGGTGTTACTTGGTAGAGGCATGAGAGGCAGCGATGCAGCTAGGGCTTCTCAAAGGTGGGTGGGCAGTGCTCAGCAGCTCAACTTCCTTTGCTTGATGCTTATCCAAATTGCCTTGACTTTTTCTTAAATTACTTAGGCGTGTGGATGCTAAATGAGATAAACTGTTAGTTTGAATGTCACACATTTCCTTCACCACACCATAAATTAGAGTAGCATAGCGCAGTTAGAAAAAGCTTATTGTGCCATGGTTGGTACTGTAGCTTTTTTTCCTTTCACTTTCTATAAGACACATGAGCAGCTTTTTATGTCTGTTAGACATGCAGACAAGCTTTTTTTATCTGTACATAATCTCCGTGATAATAGATGTACTTGGAGTGCTAACAATTGTGAATTTAATTTCTTAATTTTCTCAGAAACGCTCGTTTGGTTGTAGAGATTGGAGTAATACGACCAAAATGGAAGAATGTTTTTCTCATAAATGTTCAGAGATTACTCATCTCATCTCTAAGAACATCAGAAAGAGAGACTCATGTACTCTGACCTCAGAGGCTTCATGCTGAGGAAGAAAATGAATTGAAGAGAAAACGCACAAACTGATTCACCGTTTTATCAGTGCAGTGAAGTCATCTTCTTGAATATGCATTGGCATATCTGAATATAGAACATCAATTATGACCTGTATTGAATGTCAGGTTCAGTTGTGAGATTGTAAGATGTTTCATAATCACTTGATTGCAATCAAACATTAAGAATAGAGCAATTATAGACATTTACATATATTCAGGTTTCAACTAAATTAAGCTCTATACAGCTGTTAATTGTGATTTTGACTAATACCCCATTTAGAAATATATATAATTATTTTTGGTAATCAATGACAAAATCAAAATTTGAAAGATTTTGCCTTAAGGCCAATCCAGTTTCTCCCTCTTCTCCATGTCATTTTCGCTCTCCTCTCACAGTTAATAAAATGGCCAAAAATATAAGTGTGAAAAAAAGGCTATTTTTGAAATTCCGTTTCTGTTAATAAGCAAATAACGACTATTTGCTCATAAATCTAAATGCGTTGGTTCAGTCAGTTCATGTTAATAATTCTGATGTGTGTCTGTATGTACGTGTCATTGTCACAGGAATCCCGTTTATGCAGGTGGAAGCACTGGACCGAGACGAATCGAAACACCGCCCACGCGGACCTGCGCTTCAGTCTTCTGGACCAGATACCACGCATCCCTGCCAGCCACATGTTCTCCATTGATTCCATCACCGGAGAAGTGTCTCTTACAGAGGATGGTAATACACTGTTGATGCTTCTCTGTGATTAGGATAAATTAAATGAATAGTCTGACTGATATATTTGGTAAAGAATAAGTCCAGGCATGTCCTAATCACTTTACCATTGCATTGACCAATGAAATCTTGAAAAGGTATAGAAGATTACCTGTTTGCTTGTAAATGTTTGGACTAGTGCACTCATGCTTTTTCTAAGTGTCTTGGTGTAAACTCCCTTACTCATCTGTCACTCTTCTCAGCCCACCATGACATCAGCTAATAACTTTCTCTTTCGCTCATCCAGTCCAACACGCTCTGCTTATTGCATTGTTAACTCGGCTGTTAACAACAATGTTATTTTTTTTTTAAAAAAACATGGCCACTATTTGAATGAGTCATCAAGACCCCATGCCTATCAGGTCAGCTCAGACAATTACGGTTCAAATGCAATGAGAGCAGCCTGGCATTAACTCAGAGAGAGGGATAAAAACAGAGGCTTGATACGCTCACCATGTGTACACTGTTTTTATGTGGCTGTGCAGACGATAGATGGTTTTGCAATGTAGGTCTTAAATGCTGCATTTTTTTCATGTGCTCCCAGAGTGATATACATTGTGTTAACAATACATTAGATACATTAGATTATTTTGTGGAGTACATTAGATTAGATACATTGCATTACTTTTTGGAGTAATCTAATGTTCTTACTAGTTAGGTAGATTTTGTCCAATTAACAAAAAAATAATTTAATTTACACTACTTTTAAAAGTCAGTAAAAGGGTAAGAATTTATATTTAGCAGGGGTGCATTAAGTAGAACAAAAGTGACAGTAAGAAAATGTACATTGTTAGATAAGATATCTATTTAAAATAAGTGCAATGTATCTTTCTATTCAAATAATCCTGAAAAGCATTGATAACAATAGGAAATGTTTCTTAAGCACCAAATCAGCATATTAAAATGATTTCTGAAGAATCACTAAATACTGGAGTAATGATGCTGAAGATTCAACTTTGCCACAACAGGGATAAATGACATATTGAAATAGAAAATTTCAATTGTAACAATATTTCCCAATATTACTGTTTTGTGATTTTGATTAAATAAATGCAGCCTTAGTGAGCATTATAGATTTTTGTCAACATTTAGAAATCTTTAGAAAGGTAGAGTAAATAAAATCAATTCTATCATGACAACTCTCAGTTTTGCAAGGTAATGGTTATGACAATGTTAATGTATTTGGTCTTGGCAGAATATATTTCTGCTACACCGCTGCTACTGCCATATACATACACAGACACGCTGCTTTAAGCTAATGTCGCTTTTCCATTACCAGTACCAGCTCGACTCGACTCGGCTCGCTTTTTCGCTCCGTTTTCCATTGCCGACAGTAGCACCACAAATAGTACCCAGTCGTCATAGCAACGCCTTCCGTTAATCTAGAGAGAGTGAAGACAGGGAGAAAGCAAGCTTGCGCTCGCAGGACAGTACTGGCAACATTTGGAGGTTACTGAGGTTTGTCCAAAAGTCGCTAGTCGCTTTTTAAAAAAAAAAAAAAAAACTTAGCTAAAGAGGTCTGAAAAGTCGCTAAAAATAGCGACAAAGTCGCTAAGTTGTCAACACTGTGTAGCAGATCTATAAAGGTGGAGCTGGGGGAAGTGGAGGATTTCAGTGGAACTCAAAAACTGCTACAGAAAACTCTGACCAACTATTTTAAATGAGCAGCACACTCATTGGCTGCAGAGGCAACAGGAACCAATCAGCTAGTGCCATGTAATTGATGTCAGAATGTTGAGTTAAGGACCCATCAGCCTGCACCATCTAGAATAACATGACGACATATTATTATATTTAGATTTTACATACAGTAAAACTTGCTTACACTAAATAGTTTCCCTTTTTAGTTGTTGTTGGTGTTATGGGGATCTTTTTATATCAGGCATTTATGTGTCTATCTGTCCAGGTGCCTCAACACTAGATCCAGAGATGTGTGGCCGCTACAAGCTCTCTGTGATGGTGCAGGACATGGCCGGCAAGGCCAACGCTTTCTTCTCGACTGGAACTGTGTTGGTAGAGGTGACTGGGAATGCGTGGGCATCACCTGATCCAGTGAGATTGCAGGAGAATCTGCCTGGACCATATCCCATCCCAATTTCACAGGTAAGATGAAAGCAGAGGGCTCTAGGCGCTGGCGGCATGAGATAGATATTCTGTGTGTGTATATTATCATAGGTGAGTATGTTATATTGCGTTCAAAGGGAAGTGTGGCAGCATCCCTCAATTGCTCATGGCTTTCATCATGACATGACCTTTTGCCTCTGATTTTATGATATTAATCATGACTCACTGCAATCTTAACATACAGTCCGTCTGAAACACCTGGTATTGTGGTAGTTGATATGGGGCGTCTACTTTCGACCTCTTAGCACGTACCTTTAGTTTACTTTACATTTAACTCCACAGCAAAGGTGAAATCTAGCTTGACAAATAACGTGTAACATCAGAAAATGCTTGAATAGGGATGGGAATCGAGAACCGGTTTTAAGTTTTACGATCCATCGATATTGTATGCCCTCAACATTAACGATTCCTCTTACCGATGCTCCTGCTCTGACTCAACCATAGTATGTAGGCTACAGACCGTGAACTCACAACTGTCCCTGTTGTATTTTTTCACAACTGTCCCAAACAAATTTTTGTACTGCCAAAGCCTTATTTGATCGGTGAGTAAAACTGTCCCTCTCTGTAGTGATGAACCGCTGCGCTTGTGACAGCGCGCATGTTAAACTGTACGAGCGGGGAGAGAAAGAGAGAGAGAGTGCCCCGGTCGTGCGCGCGCACTCTCTCTCAGGCTTCACCGTCTCAAAACTAAGCGCATTCTTGCTCTTTCTCTCTCCCTCACACATATTAATCAAAATAATCGACACGATGTTAACCCTTTAGGCGCCAGAGGTTTTTTCCAAAAACTTTCTATTTTGACATCTTAATTTCAAAAGACAATATCTTAAAAGTGAAACAAGATAGATACTTTCTGTAAATTACAGAAATATTAAGCATGACCCAAAGTTTATGTAGGGATTAAATTTACCCATCTAATTTGCATATTATGACGTCATATGGTGGCAGAAATCTTCAATGTTTAATTTGTTTCTTTATTCTATTGTATTAATTTATGCTATTGCAATGTATTTATTGCAATAGCATAAATATCATTCTTGTTTTATTACCGACTATTGCAACAAATTACCTCATAAATACACAAATACATTAAGTGAGCTAACATATTGGTAAGATAATTGTAATTTTTTATTTTTAAATATGCATAAATATAGGGGTTATTGGTAACGACTACTAGATTTTGGGTCTTGTGACATCCCTACTGTGTTATATGTTTCCTGTTTATTAAAAAGTCTCTCTTATATCAGTGGCGGCTGGTGATATTTATTTTGGGGGGCGCATTTTTTTATTTTTATTTTTTTATTGAGGAGGGCAAATAAATACAAAGCAGTACCAAAAACCATGTTGACTTAAATATAAATGTATGATCTTTATTTACATTTCATACCAATAAAGTACCAAAAAGCATGTTTCCGACTTGAACATAAATGTTGCTCTCTTTTATATACATTTCATACCAGTAAAGAAGTAAAAGCATGTTTCCTACTTGAACATAAATGTTGCTCACTTTTATATACAAGTAGGAAACATGCTTTTTGTTTTTGGTACTTCTTTATTGGTATGAAATGTATATAAAAGAGAGCAAAATTTATGTTCAAGTAGGAAACATGCTTTTTGGTACTTCTTTAGTAGTACGAAATTAATATAAATGTTGCTCACTTTTATATACATTTCACACCAATAAAGAAGTACCAAAAAGCATGTTTCCTACTTGAACATAAATGTTGTTCTCTTTTATATACATTGCATACCAGTAAAGAAGTAAAAGCATGTTTCCTACTTGAACAGAGAATTGCTAATATTACATCCAGCCATCCACCTCCGTTTCTCATAACACGCGCGGGTGAAGCTTCGTGTAGCTTCGTCCCCTGTCATTGGACTGCTGTCGGGTCTAAATTGGGTTGGTCCGGTCCGAGATCCTTTATCTTTTTTTTTCTTCCAGCGAAAGCCTTGTGAAAGGGTTTTTTTGTAAAAAAAATCACAGAATTTGGATGAACTGCTGCCATTATTTATACAAATAATGTCGAAATGGTGTCGTCTGCGCACTCGAAATAGTAGTGGAGTGGCCCAGAGCGTGAAATTGAATGACAGGTGACGAGAACCAATCAGATTGGATAAAATAACGTGCATCCAATTCTGATTGGCCAGGGACGCAACGACTTGCGCCCTGAGGAGAATCTTTAAGAAACCAATTAGAGACCAGCTTCAGGTCACATGCTGCACGAAAATTTAAACTCTCACACAGACACCCATTTGTCCGGCGTCTCGAATGAAACACATTGAAAAACATAGAAAATAGTTGACCGATTAAAGCCAGTTTTTATTAAATGCTGATGCTTTTCTTAGTACCAGCTTGTACATCGTATGAAAAAAAATATTTTATTTTTGTATTTTTATATAATTTTTTGTATGTCTATTTCTTGATGGGGGCGGCGCCCAGCACCCTCTATTGACAAGCCGCCACTGCTCTATATTGAAGGACATTTTAATAGAATATAGTATTTCAGTGTTTCTAATTTATAATTTCATATTTAAATCCAAGTTACTTGTCATTTCTTTGTGATTAGTTCTAAATTTTTCTTGGAATTTCTGTGTGCATATTTTTTTTAGAGTTAGGAGCTACAAAAGACAGAAATGGTTGAGACAAACCATTTTATTATTATGATTTTGATGTATGCAATAGAATTTTAACAAATACCTTATATTTTATATTAGTATGATAATTGGTATTGCATTGTATTATAATTAAATTGATTTACACAAAACAACTCTTGATGTAAAGGAGTCAGATAAGGAACAATAAGTTGTGTGCTATGTGAGCTGGATCTGTCTGGAATTTTATTTTATTTAAAAAAAAATGGGAAATGGGAAAAGCCTTTTCCCACCCACTCATGTGTGTTGTGATGTGCATGTGGGTGGCTGGAGCTATGAAGTATGAAACAGATTACTGGTCATGAAGGACTCAGACTCTGTGTGTCGTGCATTTCGCTCTGTCTCTCATGGCAACACTGCAGTACAGTACTCCTCATTTCATCCTTCTCAATTCTCCTATTTTTAAAATAGCATAGATATAAACCTAAACCTTTTTTTTATATCTCAATCCTCTTAACTCCATGTGTTCCTACAGAACACTTTTGGTATTTCAGATAAAGAGCTTTATTTGATCATAATGATTAGTGGATGACTTGAGCTTAGGATGGCAGCTTTGTTTGTTTGCTCTCACTCAAATCCAAGTACATGGGTGCCACAATTCAGAAGAGCAGCTAAATTCGGCAGCTGCCCATTCTTTATCCCCATTTAGCTGATGCCACAATAGTGCAATCCACTTTTTTGTTCACATTGACCTTTAGATGACAAATCAGTGCTCAAGAGTCACAATTTGCTTGTGAATGAGTGTGTATAAGACAGATGGGGTGACAGCAGAAGCATTTTAAATTGCCATGTTTAAATCAAGTCTTTGGACATTGTTTTAATGTCTGTTGATGTCCTTTACAGGCATTTAATAATACTTAGGCCCCGTCCACACTACTGTGTTTTCGTTTAAGAACTGAGAATTAAAACAAATACAATCTCCATCCACACCAGTGTTTTATCTGCGTATTAGAAATGATCTCTGTCCACATTAAAACGACTGAAAACGCGAATCACGTGACCATTCACCTACACCGGGCATGCGCATGCCGGTGTAAACAGTGGTTGACGAATCAGGGAAGGAGACGTCATGACTGATAACACCCAATCATAGAGTCGAGCGTCAGCCTCTACGTCAGCGTTTCTGAAGTCCTCCGTTTTGTCTACACTAAAACGCCTCCGGAGATTCAAAACGCAAAACGGAGCTGTAGCGTTTCTAAACTTCTCTGTTTTAGGTCTTCGTTTTTCCAGTTTTAGTCTGGACGGAAGGTGCAAAGGTAGCAAAAGGTCTCCTTTTTAAATCGAAAAGCAGTAGTGTGGACGGGACCTTAGAAGACAACAACACGTAAATTCTATCTGTGTCCGGTTTATTCATGTTAGTTTTTTTTTCCAACAACCACAACAACATCCTGTGTATCTCTTCTTTGGCCCTTTCTGACCTTGGCTAGAACAATGACACCTCAAGGTCCCTACCTGCCATTACATCTCCCCCTCAAAGATATTGCCCTTCTTGGTTAACATGAACTGTTATTATAAGCAATAAACACTTCTCTATCTTTACAGTATTTTTTGTTGTAAAACTCAATTGACTTGTTAACTTCTAACCCCAATGGTGTGAAAATAACATTCCTCCTGCTCATAGTTTTGCAAACAACAAAGTGCATATACTGAAACATAAATCCGCAATAAATCAACCATATTTCAAATTACACACTTTTTTCCTCAGTGTTCCTGACCTCTGGAGCTGTGGATCGACAGCAGACATTGTCCACTCTTTCTGCCCATCCAACTTTGTTGGACCCTTACTCAATTATTGTAATAAGCTTGCCTTTGCCTGGCTGCAGCGTCAGTTTGTCTGATCACACCTTCATTAGGCCAGTTTGGTTTCAGATTGTCCTGCAGGGTGGTAAGGTGGTCCTGATTTTCCAGCTCATCAGCAGTTCTGCTGGACTGACTCCTGTCGAAGAGGTGGGTGTGGCTCTGTACGCCATCAGGGCAAGGAAGAGGTCCTCCTGTCTCAATATAGATTTCGCTAACTGAACTGCTGATATGTACTGCCACCTCCTCAGGACAGACCCCATCCCCAAAACAATGCTCTGGGCTCCTAGAGAGCGCGTCCGCTGAGAGCTAATGTTTTGCCTCGTGCATGCTCAGCAGTGGCATTGAAACGCATGAGTCTTATTAATAGCCTCTGGCACCTAATTGGGACACAGTCTAAGTTTTTATTGTTCATGAGAGGCACCAATAGTTTGTGATAAGTAACCAGTCTAAAGCTGTCCAGTCCATATAGGTATTTGTCAAACCTTTCACTGGACCACACACTTGCCAGGCACTCCTTCTCAATCTGCACATATCTTTTCTCCGCGTCACTTAATCGTCTGGAGCTGAGGCCACAAGCTCCCAGTGATCCCCGTGCTGCTGGAGCAGAACGCCGCCCAGCCCGTAGCTGCTGGCATCTGCTGACACTATGGTGGGCTTGCTGGCATTGTAGAAAGTAAGTACTGGAGCTGTGGCTTGTACAGTCTTTAAGTTCCTGAACGCCTTGCACTGTGCTGGTGCCCACATCCACTCTGTCTCCTTTCAGTAGCTCATTCAGTGGGTGGGCAACTGTTCGATAACTCTGGAATGAACTTGGCTAAATAATTAACCATCCCTAAGAATCTTTGTGTTCTGGCACATTTTGTGGCTGTGGAAAGTTCCCTATTCCTGTGACTTTGTTTGGGTCAGCCCTGATGCCTGTTTCGTTGATTAGGTGACCCAGGAAGCGAACCTGGCTCTGTTTAAACTTGCACTTTGCCTGTTTTAACTTGAGCCCTGCTGCTTCAATTACCTCAGCCAGACGACGGTCATGTTGCTCCTGCAATCTCTGCTTGAATTAAAATGTTTCCTCTGGAAAATTTCAGGAGCACTTGTTATTCCGAAAAGAAGATAAAATCCACTTGCTACGTCCAGCGATGTGAACACTTTTGACCTGGCAAGCTTTGGCATTATTTCCTCCACCGTCGGCAGGACATCTTCTCCTGTTTCACCGCTTTGTTCAGTTTCCTGAGGTCTGCACATAGGCGGAATTCCCTTTTGTTGGGTCTGAGTACCCGGCACCATAGCAGTGCAACATTCTGTTGGCTGTGTTAATTTTTCGACTATGCCCTCCTTCTCTATGCGCTGCAGCGGTACCAGTGGCAGGGGTATCCGCCTGGCTGTCGGCACTGCATATGGCTGGGCATCATCACGCAGGGCTTTTCTGACTGGCTCAGCTTCAATAACCCGCTTGATCCAAAAACGCCACTGACCTCATCCATCCTGTTCACTAGACCCATTTCCACTGCTTCCTCACTGTACAGTAAGCAGCTTTTCCCTTCAGTCACCTACACCTTCAGAGAGTACTTTCTTCCCTTAAAACTGGTGATACTCTGGAACATGCCTATACATTTGAGATCGCCCTCTGGTCTAACAAAACGTGTGACAGGAGGCTCAAGCTTCATTTTAGGACTCATCTTTTTGAATGTCCCCTTATCAATAATGGTAGCGTCGGCTCCTGTGTCAATTTTAAAGGTTAAGATCACATTGTTTACAGGTAAGCCTACAGTCCATGTATACTTATTATCCTCCCTGTCAACTGCTCCTAGGAAGTATGTTAGTCTAGGCTGTTCGCTTTTGACTTCTCTCACTGCTTTAAAATGACATTTATGTTCCCAATATCCTTCTTGTGACACTTATTACACTTGCTTTTTAATGCAGGACAATTTCTTTCATTAGGGTGTTGTGGCTTACCCACCTCCCTCACTCCTCCTCTGTGTTGGTCCCCTGGCTGCTGTTCCCACATCGCTGACTCTTTTTCTCTATACTGCCAATCCTTCCCTTTGCCTGCATTAACATTGGCCAGCTGAGCGTCCGGGCGATTGGTCTGAAGATTAACCTGCCCCGTTATCGCCTTTGTCTGGCACTTGCACTTGCGTCAATATTAGGTTTGCTTTGAGCTGGAACTGGCGGGAAAGTTCTTTGTCTGCTATTCCTAACCCAAGATGATCCCTTATTTGTTCATCCTGCGTAGTCCTAAATTGACAGTGCTCTGCTAACTCATATAATGTGCTGATGTACATCTCCGCCGTTTCCCGGATTGCTGGCTCCGTTGATAGAAACATGCTCGCTCGTGTAAGATGTTGCATCGTGGAATAAAGTAGTCATCAAACTTTTTCATGACCTCTTCAAAGTCCTTCTTACCATCTTCATCTTCAAACTCAAATGAACTGAATATCTTTTCAGCTTCACTGCCCATTGCATAGATCGCCGTCATCTTTGCTTAGCTTTGCAGCAACCGATAGCTGAAAAATCGCTGTTTCCACTTCGGCCTTTCGGTTGGGCTCTAAACTGGTCGACGGGCTAAACTTTGCCATGTCTTCTTTACTATGTTATTCTGACACCACATAATGTCTGTTGATATCCTTTACAGGCATTTAATAATAGAAGATAACAACACGTGAGGTCTCTATGTGTCTCGTTTATTCTCATGTTAGCTTTTTTTCCAACAACCACAACAACATCCAGTATATCTCTTCTTCTGCCCTTTCTGACCTCGGCTAGAACAATGACACCTGTCATTACAGTTGTCATGATGAAAATTCAGGTTGAAAATGTCAACATTGTCCCAGTAAATCTGTGATCTGTGCACTCCATAAGATGCTGGTGTGCTTATATTAAAATTTGACGTGCTTAATGTTCTACATGTTCTTGGATTTCACTGCGCTACATTTTACTAAACACCTAAACATAAGTTCAAGAAAAGCCTAATCAGTCTGTCCTGTCTGTCATAACACAAGAATCTATAAGGAACCGCCTACTCATCTCCAGTTTACGGGCCTTATCACAAGGTTCAATCCCTTTCCAATTTAATTTATTAATATTTTGTTGTGAAATTGCTTTTCTAGCTTTGTGAGCTAGACATGCATATTTGATCGCTGTGCCAATTTTTTTAAGACGCTGTTTGATTAAAAATGAAGTAAAACTCATCTAGAGACCATGCGTTCTTTTCCTTTTTTGAAAACAGTGGCACTCATGGGTAAGACGCTGAATAGGCAGTGAGATGTGGATCATTAGGCAAAACAGTCAAAGATGTAGCTCATGTTTACTTAGAAACAACACCTATATAAATCACTGTGGGAACCTTAACACTTTCTTTTAGATTCGAAACATACAGAAGACCTAAAGGTGCATTCACACTTAATGTGTGGCCACATTTACTGCTGTTCAGCAAATTTAGTGAAATCCAGTCATTTCAATAGGATTCTGCACAATCTGGAAAAAACACTTTTTGCACCCAATGATGCACCCTTAAAAAAGGGTGCATCATAGATGAGCAAATGATCACGCCGTTTTGATCAGATACACTTATGAGTGGTGGAGCATTTCCAAATCAGTATACTTGAGGTGGAGGAGGCTACTTTATCTAACAGTAGTGGCTCTAAACATGTGATACAATTTTATTGCCAGCCAGCTCAAGGACACACGACAACTGTATGATAATAGAATATTTGCAAAATTTGAAAAAACGTGATACAGAACTCACGTTTTTGAAATCAGCGATACTCTCATTGTGTACCGAACATGAAATCATGAAAATGACAACTGTGTAAATTATTAGATTTCAATAACAAATTAGAGCAAAAACACAAGCTATTGCAAAAACTGCCTTATGTTCAGTTTACATTTTTTCACACAATGTGTTGCGTGTTGATTATTATATCTAAAAAATAAATAGCATCTGAATTTAGGTTAAAAGTCTAGGCTACAACCTTTAATGTTATAGTAATGTGCGGGTCCCTATATAGTTTACTGCATTAGCAGATTTTTTTTTTTTTATCCTTGTAAAACGTTTAATTGTAATTGATATAATTTAAAGACAAAGACATTTTTTTTCATTAAACCACTGTTTTAAAAACAACAACAAAAAGCAATTTTAGCTTTCTAAACCGAACCGAGACGTCAGTTTTGTGTATCGTTACACCCCTAGTATTAACCTGCATCTCCTCAGTGAAACTTGGGCTTTTATTGACGAAAGCATCATTCTCCTTATCACAAGAATACATTTTCAGCATCAAACTGTTAACACTCTCTCTTGTCAGTCCACAGCACTAAGCATCAAAGGCATGAACTGACTCGTCCTAAGAGGATTCTATCACTTCTATCAAAAGCAGTCCATGGAAACTAAATAGATGACATCACCTTAGTTGGTGCTCACCATTTTCAGAACATCAGGACGACACTAATCTCTTCAAAGCTGTGCTTCCTTGACGGTTCATAACAGTGTGGGCAGGTCATCTTTAGAGAGGCCCTCTGATGTATACAGAATGCTTGAGTTTGGAGAGCCATCTCCATAACAAACGGTTGGAGGGCGAAGTATTGAGGAAATACACATGTCCCCCTCGCTCTCCCCTCTACAGGGTCCTCTCCTTCTTCGGTGCGTTTCCACACCCTTTCCAGGACAGTTTGCATCATTTGTGGCAGCGCAGTGGAAAATCCCTCCATTGCAAAGGCAGCTGGTTTGTTTTGGCATGTTCCTGGCCTCAGCGCACTTATCAGCTAACTCTCAGCGGTGCCTAAACATGCAGGGTTTTCCTCAAACACTATCTCATCCTTGTTTAAATCTTGATGTCCAAGCCATTTGGATGGTGCCCTCACAGGTGCCTTTTGAACACTGAATAAAAAATAAGCAGGCTTGAATTTAAGATTAGTCTTTGGGTATATACTTTCACTTTAATGTCGTCAGTAGTATTGATTGGTTATGTTGTGTTTTTGGGTTTGTGTCTTTGCAGGTGAAGTGGAGTGGCAGTCCAGTTGAATATAGTCTTGAGGGAGAGTTCCCGGAAATGTTGTTCACTATCAACAGGGAAGGAATCATTTACCTGAATGCTCCTCTGGACAGAGAAACACAGGATCAGGTGAAAGATAAACAATTCATTCATACTTTTGTGGATTTACATTGGTGCTAAATGTGGCAAATTCAGTCTAAATTGCAGTTAACAACAGTATTTCTGTATAATGTTTAAATAATAAAAGAATGATAATGTTCACTCTGATTTTCCTCTGATTTCCAATTTTAACCCAATATCATTTATTGCTGCTATTTTTCTATCCATTTATATTTCTTTAAACAAGTAGTCCAGTAGGGATCTAGCTCGAGACATGTTTTGCACTCAAGCCCGTTTTGAACAAATCAATGCCGTGCTTGTGGATTATGTAGTGACTTTACACTACCATTCAAAAGTTTAGGATTGATCAAATGTTTTGATGTTTTTGAAACATCACCAAGGCTGCATTTATTCGATAAAAAATACAGAAATTAATGTGAAACATTAAAACAAAAAATTAAATATTTAAATATTCTATTTTAATACATTTTAAAATTGTATATATTCCTGTGATGACTAAGCTGTATATTCAACATCATTACTCCAGTCTTTAGTGTCACATGATCCTTTAGAAATCATTCAAATATGCTGATTTGATACTTAACAAACAATTATTATTATAAATGTTGAAAACGGTTGTGTTGCTTAATATTTTATAATGATTTTTTTTTTAGTAGTGTTTGATGAATAGAAAGTTCTACCGATCAGCAGTTATTTGAAATACAATATAAATGTATTTACTGTCACTTTTAATTAATTTAATGCATCCTTGCAGAATAAAAGTTTTTTGTTTGTTTTATTAACTCCAAACTTTTGAATGGAAGTACTGAACATAAAGTCATTATTTAATGAGCTTGCCCAAGTTATGCCCAAAAATCGCATATTAACTGTTGGATAAAATATTCACTCAACTATTCAATTGTTGGGTGAATAAAAAAGTCCAAAATATATAGCCCAATGGATCACAGAATAATTTCATGCAAAAAAAGAGAAAAAAAAGAAAAAATCCACAATTCCATGGATTTTAATCACTTAAGAGTAGGTCAGCATTGCTATTTGGAGGTGTATTGCTATTTTATTGCAATATTTGGAGGTTTATTGCAATCCACCAGCATTGCTCCATTTGGAGGTAACCTGTAGAGGTTATTTAATCAAAGGAAGCTGGAACTTTGTATCTGTCTTCATCGGTAGTACAGGGAAATCCCAATAATTGTTTAAGACTGTAACAAGACTTCACTCCTTCAGCTACAGTATGTAACTCACATAGCATCATAATTCTCATGATGTTTCTGTAAATAGGTCTACGTACGTACATCCGTAATCAGATAACTAGCCACTTTGACAGAACAACTTCAAATTTATAAGCTCAGTTGCCTGTGAATTTTAGCCAACATTGCCCAACAGAAATAGTTTTAGACAGAAATAATCAGTTTGTTGTAATAGTTTGTTCTAATTTTATTTTTGATCCATTGTAATAGTCAATCTGTAGAACATTAGAGCAATTTAAGTGAGCATGATTTCTTTTCATCATCTATTATACATCATAGACAGATGACATACAGTTCTGATTTCTTTGCAAATGCTAATACACAAGAAAGATTTAGATTACAACTTTTTTCTATTTTTTTTTTTCCTTTTAGTTTCATATTGACATAGTAGTGGAGAGGCCAGATGGCAGAGAGATTGCTAAGCCCGTGGAGCTGAGAGTGATGGTGGGGGACGCCAATGACAATAGGCCCACGTTCCCACAGATGCAGTACCACACTGTGGTCAAGGAGCTTGCGACTAAAGGTTACACACACATACATGCACAACAGAAACACAAAATCCCATGTAAATATTAAAACAAAGCAAATTTAGTGTGTGCTATGACCTTCTGCTCACAGGTACAGAGATTCTCACTGTCCAAGCAGCGGACAACGACGGACCCGAAAACCGATAACGTGCGAATCTTTTATCGGCTGGTGGGCCAGATGCCTGAGACTCCTCGAAATTTGTTCCGTGTGGACCGGGACTGGGAGTGATCACAGTGCAGGCGGACAGCATGGAGGGCACCGCTCCACAGTACACACTCACCATCACAGCAGAGGACGCTAAAGGTCGACACAATGCAAAACTAGTCTAGTTAGAATGGCACCGCGTAATTAAACAAGTGTCCTTTTGTACAATTTTCTCTGATTGGTTTGTGTATTAAAGTCCCTTTTTTTTCAGATTTCACATTGTGATGCTCCAACATAATTTCCTATAATACCTGTGGTAGTTAGTGTGGTTATCGAGCACAATCTCAGTCACTTTATGGACCCGACTAATGACTCTTAAAATGTAATTAACTTTCCACATACATAGTATAAATAGTCTGTCAGCTAGAATAAACTCTTTCCATGTAGAATCTGAAATGCTGTCACTAATGCAGTGATATTGTTACGAAAATAAAATAAAATGTTTTCTGACTTGTTCCTCAGGGCTGAATAGCTCATGCACTGTCATAGTCAAAGTTCTGGATGAAAATAACAACCCACCTATCTTCTCCCATCATGAGGTAAGGGCTGTGCATATGCCCTATGTCTTTTTGTGTATGACATACATTTTCTTTGTGTGTGTGTGTGTACAGGAATATGTGGTTTATGAGGACACTAATGTTTTGTAACAACATGGGTATTACAACGAAAACATGGCTTACGAGGACACTTCATGTCCAAAATACCTTAAAAAACCTCACTAAAGGATGCTTGTTTGCTTTTAAATAAATAAAAAATGCAGAAAGTTTTCTGTGATTGGTAGGTTTATGGATAGAGTTAGTGTAAGAGGATAGAATATACAGTTTGTATAGAATAAAAACCATACCATGTATAGAATAAAACCCCATAAACCATTAGTCACCGTAAACCACAAATACAAGTGTGTGTCTATGTTTGTGTACAAGGCCTGTGTTCTAGAAAATGTGATTTACAGAGTCAGATGAGATAAAGAGCTTTCAGGGGGAATCCATGCTTAAATCTTAGGCTTATGGACATGTAATAATTTAGCTGTGAGTGTTTCTTTTTTTAGTTTTGAGCACTACAAATGGACAATGCTCACAGCTATAATTGGATGACACCAATTACGACATTGTATTCATATTAATTCTGCATTTCACCAGAAATTGTGTTATACTCAAGGTACCAACCACATCAGTTATTAGTTTTACATGTTTAATTTATCGGTAACACTTCGTCCCCTTGGAATTATAAGGTTCTATCTGACATTTTTATCAAAATTGAGTTATTCACATATTATCATTCTGTGACAATTTATTTACATTATGTGATGTGTTTTGTACTTTTAGGGTCCCTGTTATTTTTATGTTTGAAAGAAACTTGTTCCCCATACCCATTTTCCTTTATGGAATGCAAAAACTTTGAAGCTCAATATCTCAAAACTGCTCAGAACGCAGATAGAACCTTATAATTCCAAGGGGACGACTTTACAATAAGGTTCATTATTTAACATTAGTTAATGTATTAACTAACATGAACTAACCATGAGCAATACATTTGTTACAGTATTTGTTAATCTTCATTGATGTTAGTTAATAATAATAAAGCTGTTCATTATTTGTTAGTTCACATTACTTGTTAGTTCACAGCGCATTAACTAATGTTAACAAGATTTTAATAAAGTATTAGTAAATATTGAAATTAACGTCTACAAAGATTAATAAATGCTGTATAAGTGCTGTTCATTATTAGTTCATGCTAACTAATGTAGTTAACTAATGTTAACTAATGAACCTTATTGTAAAGTGTTACCAATTTATTTGTATCAGTTGATATTAGATACTTAATTGTGCATTCTAATTTCTCTTTTTTTTTTTGCATTTATATTTATTTGTGTTAGTTGATTGTAATTTCACCAAAGCCTAAAATCGCTTGTAGCATTTAAATGATTGATTTTAGATTCTCTTTCTCTCTTTTTTAACCAATTATTGTAGAATTTTAATATGAGCCATTTTCAGATTTCAATTTGATCACCTATCAGTAAATTATCACCTTATCTGTATTGGCCAGAATGTTAACATTCTGTGAGCAAATGTAATATGATGAGCATTTTTGAACAACATGTCTGATTCTGCTATTTTTGGAAGAGTTTCGTATCCTGAGATGATGTTCTAAAAATGGCCACTTACTAATTTGTTGCGCTGTCTATTTATGGTACATGAGCGGATTCACTTATGCAGAATAGTCCTGAGCGCCTTTCTTATATCATCATCTTTGTTCATTGATGTGGCTGAGTTGAATAATAAACAGTGAGATTATGATCGCTGACTAAAATGACTGGAAGAGGTGAGAAGAATGAGGGATGGAAAGCGGATGCCAGAATGGAGGCAGGCAATGGTCCCTGGTTTCTGGAAAACACACCTGCGTGTTTACGCCTACGTGTTGTGAATAATACAGGAGATGTCCGTGGGTGCAGACAGAGTACCGGTGTAAAGATGGAGTGCAGCTGCAGTGGAGGGGTAAAAAAGCAGTGATGGCTTGAATTCAAGGGGTATATATAGATCCTCTTTGAAATAATCTCTGTTCTGCATTCTGGAAACAACCATAAATCTCACCTCACTGGCTGTGTGCCTTTTCATTTTTATTATGTGTCCCCCATTTCTTTGACAATGAAGTTTAGTCACTATGATGCTGCCTCAACTTAGATGGATGATGTTTGGATAAATTGTGCTGTACTTACATTAATGAACAGCATTGTTTGCAGAAATGAACACACATTCATTTTCTACTCTCCCGATAGGCACTCTCCGGTCATGCCCACATATTCAGCTAATATTCTGGGGCCATATTCACAAAGAATTTTAAGGCTAAAAGTAGCTCCTAACTGGCGAATTTAGGAGCTACTCCTAAAAATAATGGGCACGTCACTCCTAACTTTAATATTATTAATTTGTTTCACTAAGAGTAATTCACAAAGCATTTTAGTCCTAAGAGTAGCACCTAAGTCTGTGACTGTGACAGTTTAAAAAAATTTGAGAGGACTCATAACTCTCTAAGACCTATTCACAAAGGATTGTAGCCATACAGTACCACCACCTCTCGCAGTCCAGGGTCTGTGACTCAAGAGGGAATGCTGCATTCATCTGCAAACAAACCCTCTCCCATGTGTCTCACGCTTTGATTTGCTTAATATCCCAGTGCCGGATTTGCCTTTTATGATGTTTTTTTGTTTTTTTTTTTAGCACCAACTGAGCCAGCAGCAGTAACTGATCCTGCGTCCAGTTGTGCTCACTTTTCCGTTTTGGCGAGTTCATATTCCACCGTCATTCAACTATTACATTACTTAAATAGGAGAGCAAAAATTCCTTGCTAGTCTATTTAGGCTAATAGGATGTCAATTAACCAAGCAAGTGTTAATGCAAGTGTCGTTTTTCATTATTAGGCAAGTGCGGTTTTCATTGGGGTATTAGGCTACCTTGATTTAATTTAATTGAATTCACAACTTTTTCTCTCTCTTTCTTTGCCTTTTTAGAATTACACTTCACTGGGGCCTGCACAAACATGTCATTATATATACATTTCCATGACATTAGCCTACTATTATAATTTTGTGTAGTACACAGCATATTTAGATGTCGTAATTCCATGATTTGCTTCGTCTGTGTTATGTTCCGAATGATGGTAATGTCATCTAACAACCAGTCACTAGGATTGAGGAAGCTTGTGCATGAGAATTGACGTCATCCATAGCAATGAAGACTCACGCTTATACGTATTAGAAGTTGTCAATTTTCCTTTCTAAAAGAAGGTATGAAAGGTGTTGTGAATAACTTTTAAGAGAAACCTCCAAGCTAAAATGTTTTAGTAGTTACAATTTAAAACAATTTAGGAGTACTCCGAGTGATAAGATAAAATTATTTGTGAATACGGCCCCTGGTTTCTTTTTACCTCTTTTTTTCTATTTTTCTCTCTCTGGAGGTATATTTTTGAGAGGGTCATGCCTGTATGTCAAGAGTTAAGTAGTTCTGAAGGTCAACAACATTATAGAAAGCCGTCGAGGTTGTCTAGTTTGCATAGTGTGGTTAGCTCCATCGACAACAATAGAAATAATTATAATATTTTCCAATTTAACATTATAAAAGGCTTTACTATCTTACTGATTTTTTTATTTTAATTCTTCATTAGACAGAGATCTCCTCTAAACTGGAGATCATTCCTAAATGGCACATTTTTGATGCATCTATTTCAATATGTTTTCTAATCTCACACATTTTCATGGTTTATTTTATTCTCCATTTTATCATAATTGCATACACACTTATAAAGGTTCCAAATGGTGTGTTTTGCCATGATTCCATTGAAGAACCCCCAAAAGCATTTCAGTAAACAGGTCTTAAAGGAACCATTTTGGTGTAATATTCTAAAGAACTTGTTTTCTGCTATAAAGAACCTTTTTGTATAGTTGAGTGTATAGTATCTTTGAAATCATTAATTTGTTTCTGTCTCTCTAGTATGGACCCTTCCACCTGGCTGAGGACTCCTCAGTGGGCACCACAGTCACTGTAGTGTCAGCATGGGACGCGGATGAGTGGGGTGGAGACAGCTGGCAGGTGGACTACAGACTTGAATCTGGGAATGAGGAGGAGGTTTTTACTCTAGTGACAGACAGACAGACCAATGAAGCTGCCCTCATCCTTGATAAGGTAGCATCTCTGCCTGACTATACTTCTGCCATTCATAGATGCGTAGATAAACATTAAACCAGGTTGCACTTGCTTTTAATGAATGTGCTTTAAAGTACAATCATACTTTTCAACCGTGTTTGAAATGAGGGTTGGGGGAGCTAAGGACTTTTAAAAAATGAAACTTTCATTGGTCTGTTCTTTTTCACTGAATTAGGGAAATGTTGAGCTATCACCCTGACATAATGTGATTGTCCTTTGTTTATCCAAATTTCCATCGGAAAATTCTAGACACATTCAAGTGAGCCACATTCAAAATGGGACTGACACTGCACATGCTCATCGTCAAAATTTATGATTGCTCATACTCTTGAGTTACTATAATTATCTCTGTGTTTACCTTCGCTGAACAGTTAAATTTATTCTAACTGGTATTTTTATAGGTAACGTTAAGTGCATGAGGTGAGTTAAGTTGTTCATCACTCAACCCCCAAGAGTTAAAACATTTTTAAGCAACATATTTAATGAAAATAAGTTTTGTTTTTTGGGTTTTTTAATTGTGTATACTTTACCAGATTACTGATAAAAACTTGGCATTTGTGTGAACTAGAAATGCCTTTGGGTCCAGTTGGTTATAAGTAATGGCTCAGAAAAATTAAGTAAACCATGAGAAAATGTATAGTACAATTTGTTTCCACATGGCACTTGGTTTGATCTAGCGCAATGAATTTAATGCACTTTTAAGTGGGGCTTTAGGTTTTCAAATACTTTTTTGAGGCCGTTAAATAAAAACAAACAGTTAAGTCTTTCTTTAGCTGGCCATTCAGCCGGAGCTCAAGGCCTGATCCTCACTGTGACCTAGATTCCCTTTAGGTGATGCAGTTGTCCTACTGCAGGGTCACCACAAGCACATGATTAGTGTCACTGATTCCCTTGATCTTGAACTCTGTCCACCCTGTCTGTGATATACAATCCATTTGTTCTATTTCTGACATATTTTATTCATGTTCTAATAACTTTTTATCAGACTGCAGGCTGGGAGGTGGTAATATTTCAACTGATATATATTTGTATGTCAAGCTACGATTTGTTTGACATTGTGTTTTCTCGTTTAGTCTGTTTAACTCTCTTGAATGTTGTTCAGTGCCTCAGTAATTAAGTAAATTGTATTGTATTATTAGTTACGTCTAATTACACAATGTCAAGTTTTTTGCTTGTACAGTCAACGCTGGAGACCACAAATAGTAGAAGGATTGTTTTTAAGTAAACAACAACAAATGTAATTTGCTGTTGCCTTGAAGCATGTTATAGAAGTGGGTTAATGTTATTACAGTTTTCAGGAGCTATAAACAATGTTTTTGTGTTCGATTTTATACAGGGATTGCCTTAGGATATGAGAGCAGCTCATTACTTGTCCATGATGACAGGTGTGCTGAACTCTCACATGAGTGCAGCAAAAGGACAATTTGATGAGATTTGACAATTTGATTAATTTTGCATGAGAAGGGCACAAAGATTTATGTAACAATTTTAGAAATTAATTATTTGAAATTCAAATTATTGAGTTAATCAAACTGCATTAAAAAAAGATAAATGTATTATTACATTTAGTCATTTAGCAGACACTTTTATCCAAAGCGACTTACAGATGAGGAATATTGCTGCGTTCACGTGCTATGGAAAATAGGATATTTTCCACTTGTGAACTGGTATTTACCAGTGTGTTGCGTTCAAGTGCTTTTGTTGTCGTGATGTGGTAAAAATATGGAGATCCAGACCTGTTATTTAGCTAAAACTATTTTAGATTGCTTAAGTCATCTGCAACAGCAAAAAAATTATTTATCAAAACTCAAAAGGTAAATAATATGCTGTATAATAATTTCTAGATCATGAATAGTATATATTTTTACCATTCACGACTCTCGCGATGCTCTCCGCCATTTTGAAAAGATCAAAGGTTATTCTAATCTCGGCAACTCGTCCAACAAAATATTCTACGAGTTGCCCAGTGGAAAATACCACATGAGGGGGTGTTCATGTGCATTTTCCATGTCGGCTTTTGGTATTTACCATAATTACCATAGCACATGAACGCAGCATAAGTGCCATCAACACTTACAGTAACACAATGCAAACTTTCAGATAAATTATAAGCATACAAAATGTTGTGAAAATACACAACAATAAGTTGAGTTGTTTCCTGAATTTTTTGAGTAGCTCGGGTTGAAATTCATTCCAACACACAAGAACAGAGAGAACAAGACTTCTGGAAAGTGGTTTTGTATTTATATCATATCTTTTTATAACCTTTGTTTATTTTTGTTTTGCAAAAGCTTTATTAAGACAGGAGGGGTCAGATTTTCCTGATTTCATAAAACATGAACCTGCAAGACTGTCTCTTGTTTCATTGAACACTGGTTCCTGGCTGCGTTTGATTTGTAAATCTTAGTTGTACACTGGTCGACATATGGGTTGGCTGGGATGACAAATTTAGTATAGGCAAAGAATGACAGAACAGCAGGGTCTGGTCAGAATGCTGGCTGCTCTTGAAAATACAAGTGGATAAAGTGACTTAATGAATTAAATTAAGTTTAATTTGGATGTAATATTACTAGTGGGAAAAAAGCAATGCTGTTCACTTCCAGTAAATAGCATTATAGTATTTTGCTCTCTGTCTTTTTCTCTCATTTTCTGCTTTCTGGAAACACACACACACCTGATTTCACTGACATCATCAGTTCCCTTTCAGTTGAGAACGTAAGACGTAGTCAACGTTGACTGAAATGGGATCACGCTAGGGAGTCTATTGTCTTCAAGTATCTCAGAAGGAGCCAATGCACATTGGCGCTCGATATATGCATCTCACACTCCGCCCCGCGAGTACAAATACGGAAGTAGATGCACGCACCATTTGCCTTTCGCTTCGGAGCCGAGCTTCTTCTGGAAGTCTCGCTACCCTTGAGCGAGAAGCGGAGAGGGAAAATCCCAAGATGCACATGTCCACTTAGGTGGTGAGCTCTTCTTAAATTAATGTTTTCCCACCTAGACATTGACACAGAGTGCTTCGCTGACAGATATTCTAAAGTTGGGGGCTAGGCAACACCTTAGTTCGAACCACAGCTTCCTGTGGGCTCCCTTCTCATGAAGCCAGTTTCACCATGAGCTCAGTTCAAAGTGTCAGCTTGCTGCGCCATTCCCCTCCTATGAACTGGATATTTGCGCCATTTTGTGCAAACGTGGCCACTCATAAGTACGGACGTGGCCACTCATAAGCAGTGTGGAACCTGTGTTAGGCTGGGTCCATATGTTGTGATCCCATATGTGTATTCTTCCACGGTACGACTCCCTACGGTGAGCCCGTGTCTTCCTCGGCAGACTGTCATTGGCCGGTTGAGTCTCCCCCTTATCATAGACAGGAGCCACCCCAGTGACCTTCCATATGTTCTACTGCCCATTCTCCGCCCAGTTCATATGTGTATTCTCCACGTTACCTCCCTTCAGACAGAATGTGGCCCTCCTTTCATGCCAGGGAACACTTTCCCAGTGAACTCTTGGAACAACAGTGACTTCCCTGGCCTAAAGCCCTGCCCCTTCTCTGCCTTAAATTGCAGGGGGATCAGGAGGCTTTTGTCTAGGGGCTGGAAGGTGGCAGCTTTAGTGGCATTTTCAATGGTTTATCCCATTTCAGTCGACGTTGACTACATCTGACGTTCTCGACTAAAAGGGATTGTCCTGGTTGCATATGCAACCCACTATTCCCTGAAGGAGGGAACAGAAGATGTAGTCCCCCTGCCACTACCGCTGGACCACCGCTGACTCTGAGTTACGCTCGACTCCTCAGCGAAAAGCAAATGGTGCGTGCATCTACTTCCGTATTTATACCTGTGCTATGGGGAGGGGTGTGAGATGCCTATTTTGTGCACCAATGTGCATTGGCTCGTTCTAAGATACTCGAAGACAATAGAGGGAATGCATTGACATCACTTTTCCGCCGGAACAACCCCTCAGCCTGACTGAGTGGCAAAAGATCTGCTGCGTGACTGGATTTAATAGCGGAAACTGTGTGACTAAAATGTGACTAAAACGGATAATTTTACCAATTTAAACTAAATGTTGGACTCAATATAGTGTTCCTTACAACTTACCAAAGATCCAGTTATCCATGGATATTGACATGCAGCCAGGAATCGTGTTGCCTGACATTTATGTTTGCCTGATTTCGATGCCAGGGAAATAAAAGCAATATAGACAGTAAACATAAAGCAAATTTGCCTGTGAACGCTTTATATAAATACAATATAGGTCTAAATCCGGGTGATCACTTATATCAGTGTTATATATAGCCTTTATATCATCATATCGTCCACCATAAAACTTTATAGTTTTTTTTCTTTGGTCAGTGTTTATTAAAAAACATCCAATAATGCAGAATATGCAATGATAAATATTTAATTGATGAGTTGTTAATATATATAACAATTAGGGCTGTCAAACGATTAATCGCGATTAATCACATCCAAAATAAAAGTTTGCGTTTATATAATATATGTGGGTGCACTGTTTATAATGATTTTGTATATACATATATACACACACATGCATGTATATTTAAGAAAAAAGTATTATTTATATATAAAATATTTATATTTATATATAATATAAATTATATATAAATCTATATACAGTATATACATGAAAATATTTCTTAAATATATACAAGTATGTGTGTGTATTTATATATACAAAATAATTATACACAGTGGACCCACATATATTATGTAAACACATACTTTTATTTTGGATGCGATTAATCACGATTAATCATTTGACAGCCCTAATAACAATACAAAATATGTGGATATGGTTTTACAGCTAAATTCAGCATATTGACACAAAATGATAACTGCAAATCCACCTTTCGCTGACTGGAGTCAGTTTGTTTCTGTGAATTGCAGCGATCTATTTGCTCCTCTTTCTATAGCAGTCTGTAAAAATATACCTCCGATTTTTTGTCAAATCTAGTTGTACAGTCAATCGCAAAGCTCTTTCTCACTTTATATTGTTGTGTTTGTTTTTTCACGCTGAAAACATATACAGCCACTCAGTCTTTTTGCCACTCACTGTGAGAAACTGCAGGCACGTGACCAGACGGTGACGTCACGCGCATTCCCTCTATAGACTCCCTAGCGTTATCCCATTTCAGTCGAATGACGACTACATCCTCCCTTCCCGCCTTCAGGGAACGGTGGGTTGCATACGCAACTAGAATGTTATTCTCAGTTATAGAAAGGATGATTTTTGTTGTTGATTTTTTTTAACAAATGACATATTATAGAGGTGCAGGTGTTGTGAATTAAGTTAAAGGAGAAATGAAAAAATCTAAATTACCGATAGAGGATAAGAAAAAGTGCTTTGACATCATCAATAATGACATTTCCACCCACTTCTAAATTAACATTCATTTGAACTCTGTTACCTTTTCTATCACAGCTATGTTTTCCTGGAAGACAGCCCAGTGTATAGCATACAGTCAGAGTGACGACAGCAGGTTGACGTCCAGAGAAACGTCTGACCTTCAGTCTGATGAATGAAATCTCAGCATACAATGGGTCACTCAGAACCTGATTTGAACACATTTTTCCTTCAGAAATATAGTTTGACTGTGACACATTGTGATGACTTGTGAGACACTCTCCGATGTTGTTCTTTTATCCTGGATTACACTTGGCTGGTACAGATTAGGAAAGCTGCGTGTGAAAATCAGAGCACTGCTTTTTGTTATTTTTCATAAACACATAGTGGCATTATTTTTCTTAAAACCATTCTCCAAGCACGAACAAAAAAAGTGATATACTAATACTTCATTGGTCACTTATATGTAGGTGCTGGACTTTGAGAGGGAGAATGAGTACATACTAGTACTGAGCGCTCAGAACCCAGTTGCTCTGGTGCGAGGCAGATACGGACCAGCATCCACAGCCACTGTCACCATTTTCATCGATGACATGAACGAAGGACCCGTTTTGTCTCAAAGCCACTATGAAGTCACGGTCAGAGAAGGGGAGGAGCCAGGACGTGTTATTGCCACAATCCGAGGTTATGACCCTGACTCCCATCCAATCAGGTAAAGTCACATTTCACTAATTTAAATAAGTAGTAAATATAACCATCGTCACAATGCGAATGGTATTTATACATCGATTCATGCCATTAAACAATTTACATCTGTCACATTCATTAGTAAACTAAAAAGAGCCTCAGACCATTCATAAATTCAATGCTTAATCTAAATATTTCCACTTGCTTTCATTGTTTATGAATTAATATTTTCTCTAATATTTGTCTCTAATAATAAACTGTGTTGAAATATTCATAGTAAAATTGTGATTGTATTTGGGAATATGTTGGGTTTAAAGGATCTGAATGCACATCGGGAAACACTATACATTTTGAAATGGTTTTTTTTTAAATTATTATTATTCAGTATTTGGCTGTTCTTTTCTCAGGTATTCGCTGAGAGGAGACACTAAGAAATATTTCTCCATTGGGAAGTACTCAGGAGAGCTCAAGACAGTCCAGGCTTTAGACAGAGAGGAGAACAGCACCTACACCATGGAGGTTGTGGCTGAAGATGGGCGTAAGAAATATTTTTTTCCCTCTTCATGCTGTACTTTCACTGTGGAGGGTTGTCAATTCATGTTGTTTGTTTGAATAAACTGTCCATCAAACTGAAGTTATTATACAGAGCAAGTAAAAAAAGAGGCTCATTGCTGCTGAGACACTTGACATTTCAAAATGCTGTGACAGGCTCTATTCAGTATCAAATCTCATTGAAAATTCTGGACCACATCCACATGTCGTGAGTGAAATCTCAGACATTGTAACTAGCGGTGAATGAGTCACCCGCTGAGATGTTGCAGCATGTGTGTTCCACGTTGTTCCTCTGCACCTGCACGGAGGGGCGCAGATCAACGTCTTGAGGTCTGAAGGTCACATGGTTCACCCTCCAATTACCTTCTTTCTCCCAATCAATGCTCTCAAATGTGAAATCAGTCCAGTCCAGAATGCTCAATCACAAATGTTTACAGGGGAGAAAGAAAGGAGAGAGATCAGACTATGGGTACTGTGTGGTCTTGCTTGGTGAACCAGGGTCGAAAATGAGTGGAAGGGCATAAGAGGAGAGTGAAATGATAAATAAAAAAAAACTATTGAGGAATTATTGTCAAATATTAAAATCTGTTTAGAAAATGTTACAAAAATATTAAGTTAAATATAATAATGTCTCTGTGATATAGGCACCATAACAAAGTATGTAAATGTGTGACTATGCATGAATTGTAGGCTAGGCTTTTAAATGCTTTAAATGCAAACACTCGATTTAAAGTTTTGTCTGAAATGAGTTGCATTAGTGAATGAATGAATGAATGAATGAATGAATGAATGAATGAATGAATTAATTGATTAATTAATTAATTAATTAATGAATGAGACATTTATATAGTGCTTTACAATCATATCAGGGGGCTTTCTCCTCAACCACTACCAGTTTGCAGCATCCACTTGAATGATGTGACGTCAGCCACAGTAGCAACGGCGCCTGACACCAGCTATAGGTGGAGAGAAGAGAGAGTGATAGAGACAATTCAGTGGATGGGTATTTATTAGGAGGCCATGATTGGCGATGGCAAGGGCCAATGTGTGGAATGTGCCCAGGGTTACGCACCCTACTCTTTACGAGAAGTGCCATGGGATTTTTTTATGACCACAGAGAGTGCATTTGCTGGAGTGTATGGTTGAGCTAAATAGCTCTTTTTTCTCAGGGCTTTCTTTGAAAGTTGGCCAGAGAAAATATAGAGACTGTGCACCTTATCAAGATCACACCATATCAATACCTATTTCAGGTGCAGGTGGCAGAGAAAATAGGAAAAATACACACAGTAATATGTTTGCTCTCCCACCTGCACTTTCACTGTGTGAATGATCTTTATTTTATTTACTTGCGTTTTTTATTATATATTTGTTTATTTTTGGGTCTTGCTGATGAGAGTTTATGATTTTAAGACCTTTAAGAAAATGAGGGTTTGTTTTCCTTTTCTTTGGTGGTTTTTGTTATTGCAATTTTTTTCTCCCTCTTGCATGCAAGTTGTATGTAGGCTATGTTTTCACCTAATGTGATTCAGGCAGTAAAAGCTGATCTTTGCTAGATACAATATAATCTTATAAAGTTAGAAATTCCTTTTCAAATCAGTTTTTATTGATTTATAATAATATCTCACTCAGCAAAACATGACTTGTGCCATTGAGATTTGAAGCATTAATCTCAATCTGCACAGCCTTTAATATATCTCCTGACCAATATTTAGCATCATTTTAATGCCTGCTTTAAAACATCTCTTCCCTAAACACATACCTCGGGCTTTTAGTGATCCAGGACATCATTCACTACCCTCCTCCTCATTCCTTTTTTCTATTTAGATATCAGCCTTCTTAGTATTCCACAATAAATCCATTATAGACAATATAACAAGAAAAAAAATAGATATAAACTTATAAAAGAATGTCTGTTTTCCCATTAATTTTTTGTAACTATTGTATAGGGTCACTAATGACCCAGAGGCGTGTAAAAGTGTAGGTTTTTTTTTTCTGCACAACAGTAATTGAATCTTTGATAACTGACTAAGTACAATTCACCTTTATTCCACAATGTGGCAATGTCTGATACACAATGATGAAGTGACATTTCACTCATAGTTACTGCAGGCAGAAAACAAAAGATTAGGAAGTATCACCAGCAAAAAATTAAATAGCTCAGTGATTTTCTGCAGAGCAAGTACTGAATGCAATCAGATTTTAGTGTCACAATCAATTTTAATTTCTAATTTACAGAAAGTATCTATCTTGTTTCAAGGGCTCTATCTTGCACCCGGCGCAAATGACCTTATACACTGACGCATTTATCATTCCTATTTTGCACTCGCGCAAAGAGGGCTTTTTCCTCCACAAATGCACAATCGATAAACTAGGAAATGAACTTGTGCTCCCTGGGCGGGTTGGCGATTATAAAGCGCGTCTAGTATA
The DNA here is from genome assembly GCA_030378365.1 of Hybognathus amarus. Lineage (NCBI taxonomy): Eukaryota > Metazoa > Chordata > Actinopteri > Cypriniformes > Leuciscidae > Hybognathus > Hybognathus amarus. The sequence continues at coordinate 298,719 of JAQIUQ010000503.1, forward strand.
GTATTGCGCCATGGAACAAGCGCACCTCGTTCATCATGCTCTTAAAGGGAATGTGATATGACGCTCTTATTGGTTTATTTCCGTTACGCCCAAACCACACCTATGAATAATGAAGCTACTCCAGACCAACCCCTTTTAGATTTGCGCCAGGCGCAAGAGGCATTTATCCCGCTGGGAAAATAGCAACTGCGCCGGGATCCGCCCACAAAGTTACTTGCGCTTTGCGCTATGACACTTGCGTTTCAGATCGTTAAAATAGGGCCCATAGTCTTTTGAAATTAAGATGTCAAAATCGAACGTTTTAGGAAAAAACCTCTTGTGCCTAAAGGGCTAATATCAGGAGGGTTTTATAATACAGGAACGGATCCATCAGTGTTGGATATAGTTCTGGGTCACTAAAGACCAGAATATGTAATAATGGTTGGCGAAACATTTATGCATTTAAGGGTTAAATGTGTACTGCAGTGAAGAGAGTTGTCTCTCTTTAAGATTAATAATGCATGACTTGATCCACTGTATAATAAAGCTTTTGTGGTATGGTGTGTGAACAATGGTGGTGTCCGTGCAATGGTAGTCTATGATCACCAAAACTATGTGGTTACCAACATTGCTGAAATACACAGACTAAATGCACACTAAACCGAGTTCAAGATAAAAATGATTCATATTTTGTCACATATTCTCTTCGTCAGGTAATTCCTCCTTGTCTGCCTCCACGCTAGTGACAGTCCACATTCTGGATGTAAATGACAACAGCCCAGTTCTGGTGGGTGATTACTCCTGGAAGTACCTGTGCACTCCTCGCTGGGAGGATCAGGCTCTGGTTCTGGCCTCTCGAGACAGTGATGGGCCCCAGCATGGAGGAAGGCTCAACTTCTCCCTCCGCAGTGACACCACTGTGCGTAGCAACTGGAAGCTCACTCCCATCAATGGTTTGTCTATTGCCCTCACCCATTTCCAGACACTCTTATCTATTGAGTAATACTGGGGTTGAATGTGAAGTGACAAATCGTGAGTGTTACCCAAGTACTACGTGACCTGTCTCTGAATATCTATTTGTCTGTCAGTCATTTCAAAATTACATGTCAGACAAGCTTCACTCACTTTATCGTTCCATTAATGTTCTAAAAGGTTGTATAACCACAATAGCATTGACATATCCAGTTACAGTGACCTCCTCTAGCAATGACGTCAATGTGGATAAAATTAGAGATTTGAAATGAAAATAAAAACGGCTGTAGAGTCTGCGCTGTCAGATTGAGACGTCATCTGAAATGGGTATAATGTTTAACACCTGCTGAATCACACACACACAGTACAGGTCTAGGGAAAAGAGTGTACTGATAAAGGAGGAAATTGCCCTCCAAGTCTAGGATGTAATAAGCATAATGGTTCTCTTCCTGATAGCTTCAGGCATCTTTAATGTGCCGAGTTGATGCGGGTGAGCAAGTTGACTTAGTTGCAGCATCTGAGTCACGGACCAGAATCAAATAGATTTTGTTCACTCGTTGTTGTTTTTTGCACAAACACTTCTTGGTCTGTCTCAGTATTTCTCAGGGGTTTTTTTCTCTCTTCATTGGTAATTGAAAAAAAGGCCTCCTCTAGTCACAGCTAGTGCCAGCTGAAGAAGCTAAATGTGTACTTGCATTGACTTTATCTAATTGATCTTTTGACATCCAACAGAGAGTCCCCACTTTCCACTCTCTCTCTCTCTCTCTCTCTCTCTCTCTCTCTCTCTCTCTCTCTCTCTCTCTCTCTCTCTCTCTCTTTCTCTCTCTCTCTCTCTCTCTCTCTCCTCGCTTTTCACTCACCTAGCTTTACTTGCTCTATAATGAAAGTGTGTCAAGAATGATGGGGAGGGATGACGTAGTATGGCATCTGTAGGTCTTAATTTATATTTAACCCTGTCTTTGTGTGTATGCTGTGTTCCATGACACAAGCACATCGTCTTTAATGTCTGATGGACATATATAACCTTGTTGTGCACCATCTGGAATTGGAAATTTATTTTAAATTCCAATTTAAAAAAAAGAAGAAAATCAGATTTACCCTATTAATTTACATTTAAGAATTTTTGTTTTCATTAATTCATACATTCAATTGTACATTTACATACAACATCAAGTTTGTCACTAGTCAAACTTGAAATGTTGGCTTGACTGAACTGAATTTAAACGTTTTTTTAAAAGAATTTAAAAAGCAGTTTTAAGTTTGAAGGTCTACCGAGACTAGATCAATGCTTTCCTCCAATAATGTTTTCACCAGATTTGTAATAATGTAGTAAGACTGTGATATTAAAAGACCTTTTTTTTTTTGGTACTTTCCTGTTATCTGGACCCCACCTCAAAAAAACAGTAAAATTGATTTTTTTTTAATTGTTTATTCCCCATTCATCCAATTAGCAATCAACAAAGCAATATAAGATCATGACAATACTTTTGGTGGCCAATGGATCTTCACTTCTTCCAGGATAGCATCGAAGGGTTCCTCTTCTCCAATTGAGCTCCTCCACGTGAATTCCGGCAGGTATGACTTGAGGAAGTGCCTATCAGTGCCTCAGTGTTTCTTGTTCCTCCACTTGGCCAATCCCCACATTCTCTCCACGGTTTGGGTGTGCGCGAAAGTATCCGGATCCGCGAAGTTGTAGCGATGGTTCACCTTGAAATGCTCGAACCCGGCCGCCTCCAGCTCCTGCATCTTGTACCCCTAACCCGGATAAGAGGAAAATATACTGGCGGGTCTTGTAGCCTAACCCACCCTAACCCTAAACCTAAACCGGATAACAGGAAAAAATACTGGCGGGAGTTGGAAAAAGTGATTTTGGCGCTTATTTGAAATTTTATATGGTGGGGTCCAAATAACAGGAAAGTACCTTTTTTTCACCTATTTGTGATGCATGTGGAATTCTTAGAATATGAATGCAAAACACTAAATTCCATGTAAAGCATTCTCCCATAGAAGATCATAATAAAGAAAATGCTTACTGTTTAATGCACTAAGAAAGTTATATCGGAGGACCAAAAAACATAGCCTACTACTGTGTGTACAACCAAGCAGATGAACCTAACATATTTCTGTCACGAACACACACAGGAACAGATAATCCAATAGCAGTAGTTTATTTAAGGGCAATCCAAAATCAGCCAGGCAAGGGTCAAAATCAAGCAAAGCAGTCCAAAACAAGAAACAAAAACCGACTTGAAACAGACCTCAGAAGAATAGCATGACATACAACAACGACTCCGTACACATACCGACACAGACAGGGAATATTTACACAGATCTAACAAGACTAACAATGAACAGCTGGGAACAATGATTAGAGGAAAACTGAGTGCAATGAACTGAACTGAGTGACAGTGACTACGTTTACATGCAGCCAATTTTCGGGTTATGGTCGAGTTAAGGTCACTATTCGGGTTTCTGAAACATTAGGAATAACCCGTTTACATGGGTGAGCAGAGAGAGTTTCTCCTGTATACATGGAATTGCAATATCCCGATGTAAACGGTGGCGCACGGTTAGCGTCAAGACGTACAGACAACCTTAAGACGCAAAATTAGTTATTTCCGATTCTTCTTCCTGTATCCAAAGACAACAACAACAGCACGCGGATAATGAATAGTTTGGTGCAGATAGCGATCGACTTTGTTTGCACTTAGATGCTGGTAACGTTACTGAGCTCGCTCCAAAAGTATGCTGTGCTGTGTCTCGCCATGTTTACTTCCGGTATACTGCACGTGGATTTTTGAATGCGCCCAGAAGTTTCTCTACTCAAAAGACCAAGATTCCTTGCGAATAGAACATGCGCAGAACACAAATCACTTTGGGGATATGCCGATACGCGTTTACATGACCAAAACATCGGGTTAGAAAAGGGTACCCCAGGTATAATATCCCGGTTTTTAAAATCCGGGATATGAGCAATATTCGGGTTTTTGCCGGTGTTTACATGGCCGTTCGCGACTGGGTTATTGAACGAGTTATTGGCTGCATGTAAACGCAGTTAGTGACAGACAGAATGCTGGGAAATTAAGTCAAATGTGAAGGACACCGAAGAGGACCTCTAGTGCCAAACAATGGAAACACAACCAGATACTGTGACATAAACCAGGACAGAGATGCCGGCTCGGGAATAGACATCGGCTCGGAAACAGACAGCAAAACTGTAACAGTCACAAGAACAGACACAAACACAGAAACAAACACTGGCTCTGGAACAGCCCCTGGCTCCGTCTCTGGAACAAGCACTGGCTCCGGCTCTGGAACAGCAGACACTGGCTCTGTAACAGACACTGGCTCACGGCTCCATCTCTGGCTCTGGAACAAGCACTGGCTCTGGCTCTGGAACAGCAGACACTGGCTCTGTAACAGACACTGGCTCACGGCTCCATCTCTGGCTCTGGAACAAGCACTGGCTCTGGCTCTGGAACAGCAGACACTGGCTCTGGAACAGCAGACACTGGCTCTGTAACAGACACTGGCCACGGCTCCATCTCTGGCTCTGGAACAGACACTGGCTCACGGCTCCATCTCTGGCTCTGGAACAAGCACTGGCTCTGGCTCTGGAACAGCAGACACTGGCTCTGGAGCAGACACTGGCTCCGGCATAGACACTGGCACTGGCTCCGGCTCTGGAGCAGACTCTGGCTCAGGAACAGTCACCAGAACAGCAATGGCCACTAGGACAGACACAAACACAGAAACAAGCACTGGCTCTGGGACAGGCACTGGCACTGGCTCCGACTCTGGAACAGGCTCCGGCCCTGGAATTGTAGACACTGGCATGTCCAGGATCCAAGCCAGACGCTCCAAATAAATAAATGTAAATAAATGTAAACATTGTATTTGTGAACTGATGTTCAGCAGTTCTTTTTAATTTTTAGTCAGCTTATATTCGGATCATCAGTCATGCTTGGTAAACAGTGGTCACAGGCGTACCTTTACCTTTAATTTCCTTTAATTACAACAAGCTGATCGCTGACAAAAAAAAACCCACAGTCATGATGACATGACATAAAGTGGGGATATCTTGTGGATGAGCTGTTCACTCACTTTTTAATTAATCTTCCCATTAACTCCATTTTGTTCATTCAGACTGATTCACGAACGCGGAACGTGCATCAAAAATAAGAGGCAGGATTTATTGTGTGAACCAGTCATAGCCAATCATAACCACTGATATACAATCATATCACAATGGAGGCATCCTCTCACATGTCCTCCCCCATTAATTCTCAATTGCCCCCCACTAAACCCACCACACGCTTTAGGGGGTCTGTTAAAAGTCAAAGGGCTCAGGGTAGGCAAGAAGTTTGGTCTTGGTCATATATCTTTTTTCTTCTTTTGGGAGGGATCTAAATATTCATGGCCTGGAATAGTTGTTATATTGTGCAGAATTAACTGATGTGAAGGCCATGGGCAACATATTGGTCACCTCTGACAAGAGAGATAATTCTGTGTTAGTTCAGTACTGGTGACCCTGTTGACTAGCACATTAAAGGACTGGTGTCAAAGCACACTAGTGGGGATGCTTGGACCGTTGATAAGAGTGAGCAGAGACTGATAACACTCTCTTGTTTACTGGACTGAGTTCATGCTTTTGCGTCACACAGACAAGTCCTGATTAGGCCCTGTTAGGAGTTTTTCCATAAGATTTACTTGGCAGCATTACTCAACCGCTTAACTTAATGTTGGGTCGCCTAATTTATTTATTGTTAATATCAATAATAATGAGATAGCCTTATCTGAATTTTAAAGGTTGATGATTATAAAGATGGTTATAGCCTACAACTGGCTAGCTAGACAGTGATATTATGATTTAACATGTTGCTAGAATGTTTTATCACACCATTGGTAGCCTATATTTAAAAATGTAGCTAATACATATGTTTAGCATGTTTGCTAGCATGTACGTTTGCTCCTATCATGTTTTAGGATGTTTCTAGAATTTTTAACATGTTGCCAAAATGTTTTGGCACATTGCTAATATGTTTATGTTGTCAAGGCAGTAAGATGGTAAGTAAGGTGGTAAGAGCAATAACATTGTTCATTATGACTTATATTAGCAATACTTTACTGTATGTTGATAGTCTACTTTAGACATTATACTATATACTACATACTATAAGAAACTTTGCAAATACTGTACATGTCAACTAACTGTAAAAATACAGTCTACTGATACTCTAATGACTGGGAGTTGCAAAGGTACTTATAGTAAGAATGTCTAAAGTGGATGATAAAGTTGCACCCTATAGAAATGTAAGCTTGAATTCTATTGTTTCCTCAGACACTCACACCAACCTGTCTTTAAATGTCCCGTACCTGCCTCCAGAGGTTTATATCGTACCTTTTACCATCTCAGACAGCAGCTCTCCTCCAGAAGCACATTCATCAATCTGCCAGGTAACATACATGGACTAAAATAAAACTGAATGTTTGAAGAGAGCATGCTTGCATAAAGAGGGGAAATCATGTACGTCATTTGATTACATTAATGCATTTATCAGCTGTCTGAACACAATGTTTAATGGGCTCAATGGAGACTCTGATATTCATTGGAGGTCACAATGACATGTTTAATTTTAGATCTCTAACAGTTTTCCCCGACACATAACAACGCAATTCAGCCACGTCAATGATAAACAAGCATTCACGTAATTTGTGTTATTTAAATGTACAAATGAGCTTAATTACTGTTCAAGTCAGAGGATTTTTGTAAAACAATTTGGCTCTACGGTAGTCAGTGTATCTGTAATAACTGAGTCTTGTTCCTCATAAAGCTCACTGATCTAAGAATGTGAGGAATAGGTGAATAGGTGATCAGTTTAGACATTTTGCATTCTTTGACATTTTCTCTGGACAGGTACACTGTAAAATATGCAGTACATGCAGTTGAGGGTACAATTTCTACTTCATAAATTGTATTTAATTTAAAAATAAATGTATTTAAAAATAAAATATAAAAATATATAAAAATAAACATGTAATAAAACATACATACATGTTAATTACAAAAATAAATCAAACCAGTTGGTGTAGGGACTTTGATGTTACGACTTGGGAAAAAAAATGTTTGATTCATTCATATTAATCAAATACAATCTTTGACTTTACAGTGTGCATGTGGCCTCTAAGTCAGTGGTTCTCAAGGGGCCACAGGATGACTTATTAAAAATAAATCAAAACGTAATGATTACAATTCTAATTTAAAAAAAAATGACACGTAAAAAAAACGTAAAAGTATTTTTTTAAATAGTTATTTCCCTCAATAACTAATATTTTCATTGAAAAAACACAGAATCTTCAATCTTTGAGAATCACAAAATAAATTGTTAAATGAATCTATTATCTTCACGTCAAGTTAATGTCCAAAAACAATTTCTAAAAACAAGCAGTGTTGTCATAATTACAGCAGAAATACAAGAGGAATCATCTTTGGGATGGCCTTCTGATCAAAAGGTTAGAGAACAAATTGTGTGTTTGTGTGGTTCCTTTGTCATGTATCACATCCATTGGTTTAATAGAGTATCTCCTGAAACATCTTGTTCACACAGTCAGTGATGCATAGCATGGCCACAGGGCAATGGCACCTCTCTCTCTCTCTCTCTCTCTCTCTCTCATCTTGTCTGACTCATATTCTAGTTTCCCACAAGACCTCTCCAATGCAATCACCTTCACCTAGTGCTCCATAAATATTTTCTATTTCCCTGTGTGCAACTATCGCCCCTTCTAATGCCTTTAAAAAGAGCTTGATGGTCATTGTCTCTCTCACAGTGACAGTTTGCCCGTGCAACGTGAGGGGGGAACTGTAGAACTGCACCAAAACAGCTTCAGGGCATGCCCACTATTCAGTCAACAGTGGGCATCTTGCTTGGGACTCTGGGATTTATAGGTGAGACACATACACAGCTCATTCAAAACATCCTGAAATGATTGGAAACGGAGGAGGATAACGCAATTTGCGGTTCATGCAATCACATTTTATGTTCTTGTTTACAGGCGTTATACTTATCGTGATATTTGTGAGGCTGTCCTACCAGAATTCAACGCCACCAAACAAAGACTGCCAGGAACGAGTGCCACTTAAAGCTCTCTCTAACACCTGAGCTTAAAGGTCACTATACAGTCTTGAAACTAAGTTCAGCTCATTGAGGGATTTCTTTGTTTTAAAGAACAATTAGCTTACTTTTTTGTGGTTTTAGCGAAAAGTAAAATATTAGGCAAAAAAAAAATAGCACCACTGTGAAGCATTCAATAATTGTCTACATGAAATATTTCTATGTTATTTATTTGTTTTTATGCTATGTAGTTCCATTATCTTTTTTTGCAATCATAATCTATTATAATTAGTAGTGATTAAAAAAAAATGTTTGATAAATATGCGTTTTGTTTTCCCCGCCAAGTTGTGTGTGATCAATAACCTGAAATAAAGACAATTAGAAAACAACCTCTGTTTAGTCACTCATATACATTAAGGAAAATCTGCACCCTTTTGAATCAGGGACAACAATAAGTTACAATTATTAAAATATCACTTAATTTTTTTAATATGATAATAATAATGTATAGTCTATAATAATGAAAGCAGCTAATTTGGCTCATTGAGAGTTTTTGGTAAATTGACAACTACCTCATGATTTTAGTTAATGAATTTTGAAAATAATTGTATATACATTTCCGTTTTTTAATGCAATACAGTTAAAATGTCTTGTCATAAATCATAAACACGGTAGTGGCGATTAAAAAAAGAATTTCAAATTTGTATGCTGTATTATTGATTTTGTTTAACTGAAATACACAAGCTTTGTTTGGTCACTCATATAAATAGAGAAGAAGATAGAATGACATTGAGAAAGCAAAAGAGTGCTTAATCACATTCATATTTTTTTCTCAGGATTTAGAGATATAGAATAATAATCCTATCCCCTGGAATAATAACCAACCTAAAACACATTTCACATTTAGTGAGACAGGAAGATTAACCACAATCCCTTTTAGCCAGCCATATCCTTTTTATGGTGAGATGACACTGGCGAACCTGACCCAGATGACCTTACAAGTATGCTATATATAGACATTCAGTGCGCCAAAAATAGACACGCCGCCGAGTGACGCCAAACATCAGCCTTCCCGCTACGACTGTAAATTAAGCCTGTTTGGCATTGAATGTATAGCTCTCGTGTCCCCAGCCTTAGCTGCTTTTTAAAATATCGCCACACGTGTCACATTGCCCCATGCAATTCCTGTCATGTTTCTGCTGATTCTTGCCACGAGGCAATAATTCACAGGCAGCAGATCAAGTCTATTCTCCCAATGTCTCTTTCATGGGTATTCGCCTATTAAAGCGTATAATCATAATATCACATCCAGGGCTGTTCATCCTTTGAAATAGAAAGGGAAACTTGTATTGTCCAAAAACAACATGCTGATTATTTACCTTCAAGTAGAGTTCCCAATACAGACGTTTTCAAGACGTTCCCTAATGTTATCTTAAATAAAACATTTGCGCAAATATTACAAAACATGAATTGCTTTTGGAACTGTCAAAACATAGCAACCCCATGAGAGATATGAATGGTCATGGTGGTGTGTTTTTGAATGGCAGCAGCCCAAAAGAATATTTACAAAAAACGCCTGAGTCATTCGTAGGTCAAGCCTAATAATACTGTGAATGGCAGGAACTATATTTAGATTCTCTGGCCTTGTTTTAGTTCTCTTAGGATCAGATCAGTACAGCTGGATAACTGGGTAGACTGAACTATCAACAAGCTGTAACTGTTTTTTAACCTCTGTCGATGTTATGTACATTTTGTTTTATAAAAGAGAAAATAAATCCTCATTGGAAAGAAAATCTACATTTTAGCAAAACTCAGTCTAAAAAGATACCTGATTAGATTTAGTGCAACTAAACACTTTTAGAGCAACTTACAACTACCAATATATTAAACATTAAACATACCTGTGACATATTAACCCTTTACCTGTCACTCCCCTTTTTGATAATTGACAATGCACTATAAAACTTAAATGGTTGTAATTCAAGAATGCTTTGGAATATATACACAAGTTTGGTCTTGTTTTAAAGAAAACAATCAGCAGATTATTACTGAAGTGAAAACACTTCAAATTAAAGTATGAACAAGTTATGGAAGTTATAATTTACAGAAAAAAAATATACTTTATTAATATATATTTTTTTAATATAAAATAAATATTTTACAAAATATTTTTTACTATGAAATTACTATAAAACGAAAGCTATATATCTAACCAAGTTGTGTTCCAAATTTAAAGTTGATATCACAAAAATTGTAGTTCCTATGAGATTTTGTTTAGGCGTTATACCAAAAAATAGCCACTGGGTGCCATTGAATTCCATTGAATTTAATTGTATGCATTCTGCCATAAAGAAATTTATAAATTTCTATCCAAATATCACTTCTGTCACTAAATATGGAACCTTGAGACTCAGACCTTTCTGACAATATGTGTTTTTTCAAGATTAGAAAAGGTTTTGATAATAAATTATGAACGATGATGCCCAAAAGGGGAGGGGCCTAATAAAAAAATACCGTTTCTATGGTAATGCAGTGTCTAATTTCAAAACGGTTTCACAGGATGAATTCTGAGTTCGCAAATTATCCTAATTTATGATAACTACTAAAATATGTGATATAATAATAATAAAAAAAGATTGTGATTTGTGACACAGGTCAGAAACTCCTGTAATGAGGTCGATATTTTTGAGGCGCACTCTTGTCATAAATTCATATGTTACTGTTCATTCATAATTTGTAAGAAAAAAAGAGCGCTAAAATATATATTTAGGAGTCTTAGACCTTTCCAACGATATATAGTTTGTCGTGACTAGATTAGGATTTAATAGTAATATAGTGAAGTAAATTTAGGTTGCCCGTATACGGGCAAGTGACCGATGGTATATTTTGATTGATTTATTGATTTGATTGATTATTTTAACTTTTGTGTTGTGTAGTATGTGTTTTTTGTTTTTTGATTGCTGGTGTGGTCAAAGAGAAATTTCAATCTTGGTTGACAAGTAACGTTGTAACGTATAATTCTGCAGAACATGTTTTTCCAATGAGCTGGAGTTGAAAATATCTGTCTTTCTGTATGAGTCTATGAGGTGATTTGCCAATGTCAGATTGTCCTGTTTCTATTCTTGGCCAGGAAGAGTGCAGACGTGAACTCTTTGCGAGACGTATAAACAAGTTTCAGGGTGATAAAGTACCCATGATGCTGTTGGTTTGGTGAAAATGACTTTGTGGAAAATATTCGTCATTTCCAAAGCTGGACACTTTCCTCGTTCTGTTAACTGTCTCTCCACTCTTCACAGCTTTTCCAGACAACATAATGTGCGCAGCGATTCGGCAGCTCTCATCGTTTGCTGTTTACACATGTGGAGGCCGGGACTGGTGACCTGAAAGTGATGCCACAGACCATCCATAAGAGATTGACCATCGTTTCAGCAACCACACAGGCAGTGTGTTCAAACTTGGTTAGGATTCAATATTAGCAACACTCTGAGTCTTTCTATTTATAATCCTTTTTAATCTATCCAAAATGAGCCAAGTGTTCGCCTGCCTGATTAATTTAATAGGACCTCTGCCACTTAGCCTCTCCACTTCTGCCTGTTGAACTGTCTTGTTTCCCGCAGCTGAGATTGGAAAAGGTGAGTGAAGGTTAGCCATCTAAATCGAAGAGGCCTTCTTCAACCAGAAAAACCTGCCATTTGCTTTATCCGATGCAAATTTAATCTCACCACATTGAGTGATGCAATCTCCTATTGAGCTTTTTGGAGAGGGACAAGCATGACATCCAATTTAGTCAGTGATTCAGAATCAGATACTCTACTCTGTAGGGTGGCGTATTCATCCATTTGTCCTCTTCAACATTCACATTTACATTAATAGTGTTATTCTCTGGGAACCCAGTTGTGCTTACTCCTGTTACTTCCATACACTCTGTCAAACATGCTGTTTTCACATTTGTTTAGCTTGACTGTTGTTGGCAGGACTTCATGTCACTTTTTGTTATTGTTTTTTAATACTTGCATGCATAGCTATATAATTGTGCTGTACACATTCCGATTTCTGAACAGAAAACTCATTTATATTTCATTATAGTCAAAATATCAACATTTTTAATGTTATTATCTATGAATTTAAAAGGTAGGACAATTATGACTTTCTGTTTTTTGACCATTGTCAACTGTGATGAACTATTGTACCATTGTAAAGGTTTCTTATTAGCATCTCGCGGCATCACGTTTTTAGACAATGTTTAAAAATTCAGCACGCAACACATGGCAACATGATGATCTGATTAATCAATGGTGATTAATTAATTAGTACAGTACGAAAATTGATAGCACCTGTTGGTCCAAACAGACATAATCTCTGAAGAAAGATTCCTTTTTGTCACATTAGGTATTTCACTTTACATTTTAAATGCATTAATTTTAACTAATGATTGACTCTGATTTTAACTCTGATTGGTCTATATTTAACTAAATAGGCCTACTTTTAATAGATAAACAATTAATATTACAATAACTTCAGACTGGAATTCTGATTTTCTCTTTTGGGCCTACTTTAACATAGTTTGTGAGAGAACAGGATAACATTTTCTGTCCTGTCAGTTCTGCATCAGTCGGGCACACAGAAATTTAATCTGCGACATGCTGAGAGGCATGTATCTTTGAGTTTCCAGACTGTTAGACTTCACAACTACGAGAACACCAGATCTAAATTTAAACACCATACCGGGCAGCAGTGATACAACTCATTTTACTGGCATTTACTCACTGTAGGAGTTGTGGGTCCTAATCAAAAATATGAGTCAAACTGTATTGTGTTATAAGTGAACAACACACAATGCTGACTCTAACCTTGCACTGAATGATCATTGAAATTTTGTGGCAACTATAGAAATGTAATTATGTGACAGCTTTTAATACAAGCACATCAGTAGCCTACATGCGGCGTGAATTGATGGTGGTGAAGGATTGGAACTAAACGTTTTATAAATATACACACACACACACACACACACACACACACACACATATATATATATATATATATATATAGGCTATATATATTTGTGTGTGTGTATATATTTATAAAACGGTTAGTTCCAATCCTTCACCACCATTAAATGGTAAGTTCCAATGCTTGATTCTGATTGGTTAATAGCTGTGCTTTATTCATGATAAAACATGGTTATGACTAGGGCTGTCGCGGTATCTGAATTTCCCTTGCGGTAATGTTGAGTGGCTCAATAGCGCGATATGCGGTATTACCGCCATTTATTTATTTATGTAACCGAAACTAAACAGCATCTACAGTATATGCGCATTGAAAGACTTTCACTCAGCGCGCATATTGTTATGACAACGGACTTTGAGCGAGTCTTTGAACCGTTCATTCAATGAACACGTTTAAAAAAGCTGATTCATTAAAAGAGATGTAATGAAACAAGATGTTAATTATTTTTAACTTTGAGGTTCAACTTTTCAAGGCTCAGCTGAGCAGCAATGTGTCGCATGGGCAACGCTGAAGCTGATGCTTCACTTATTAGAGACCAATATAGCATTGATTCAATGCGTGACTCACTGATTTTATTTCCCGGCTTCCGCTGTGGGATGCTGACCAGCGCTGCTGCTGACGAGCATTTATGGGAAAATACACATGAAAAGAATGTTAAAATGACTGATGCGACAAATATTTCGCTTCCCTTTGACACGACAAGCTTTTCACGACTTCAAAGACAGACGCACGTAATTGCACGCTGCTCTGCCGATCTCTCTCATTCACTGTCTGTGTGAAGCCTGTAGGCTACACATCACCATGATAAACAATCTTGTTATCATTATGAACTTGTTTAACATTCAATACACATGCATTAAGTTCAAAACAAGAAGGGTATAGCCTTATAAAAAAATGTGAATATCACGGTTGCTGCGGTTACATGCAATCCTCTGCGTTGACTTGTCAGAAGGCGGTTCTACAATATTGCGGTTATCGCGACAGCCCTAGTTATGACCGCTTCACCTAACGGTTCTATCACTGTGCAACACTAGCCATGTTTCCATCCACTTTTCAAATGAATTATCTGAAAGTTCGGTTACAAAACTCATGCGAATAAAGCTGGTGAAAGTGTGTTTCCATCCAACGTACGGCTTTAAAGCGAATAAAAACCTGTACGTAATGACGTCACATGCTGTTTTGCGATCAAATTGGTATATCTGAATTGATTTGAGACATTTGAAGGTGTTTCCATTAATTTCCGCACTGAATCGAACAACATTCAAGCAAACTTTTGCGAACAAAGTTTTGTTAGACAAAACGGATCGCCATCTACCAACAAATGATCAATATTTCACAAGTTGTAGCCTAATAATGCTTATGTGCCAGCTGATAGCGACATATGTATGGGATAATGTATATGCGAGGCGTTTGTTAGCCTGAAGGGGTTGTATTCGCTATAACAACTGCCTCGCTATATATTATCCTGCTTATTACATATAAATCAAACAAACAAATAAATAAATAAATAATTTGACACAAAATATTGACTTAAAAACGAGTTTATTGATTTAAAAACGAGTATTGATTCTGCTAAAGAAAATAGTCTGTTCCGTCTCAGAACTGCGTCCATGGCAACGGTGTGTTATAGCAGCGCCGCAGTCTGTTAACCAGAAATAACAGACCACATTATACATTAGAACTCAACCAAGCCACGTAAAAACAAGCAAAACTAACCTAAGAAAACAACAACGCTATAAACATTGCTATGATGATGCCGATGCACGTAAATGCCCGACGACAGCGGAGGCGACTGTGGTGTGGGAACGACAGCGCTCCGTCAGTTCTGGGAGATCCTGGTTCTGAGACACTTCACGGAAAACCCTGTGGTTGAAGCATTTTTTTTCTTTGTCCACTTACATCTGTCTTTGTTGACATCCGCCATGTGTGTGCGCAAACAGAGCGGGACTCAGCCGGAAATGAACTCGTCTTCTGACGTGTTGCAACCATAGAAGGGCCTAAACTTAATCGCAATTCATTATTTATTCGGTAAATAACGTTTCCATCAGCTTTTATCGCATTAGCCGCATATTCAATCAGAGAGAAAATCCGATGGAGACCGAACGTATTTCATTTGAGTCGATGTTCATGAAAATTCATCGAATTTTACTGTTTCCATAAAGGTATTTTTCATTCAAATATCACTTAATTCAATAAAACGTGTCAAATGGAAACATGGCTACTGCAGTTGCTATGTTGTTTTTATTTGAGCTTTCATGAATATTACACATTGGAACGTTGTTGCTGTTCACGGAATCAGGGACTATTTATTTCTAGCAGAAGGAAGGCTTTTAGTGATTTCACTTCTTGAAAGTTGCATTATACATTTTTTTTCTTTTAATATTTTTATTGTTTGGTAACCGTTTTATAAAAGCAATAAGGTACTCCGAGGCAAGTGCTGTATTGTGAATAGAGTCACGGCTGAAGGGGTTGTAAATATACACAAACTGGACTGTACATAGGCCTATGTGTATGTGTGCTATATGATAAACCAGGCAGATTGATTTTGCAGCTATCGGGTGTTGACCAACTTCTGACATCGCATAGAGGTCCTTAGTAACCTATAATATACTACAGTTAAAAAGACTCACCACAGAGTCAGGCCAGCCATTATTTGTTTAGCCAAGGGTGCAAGTGCTTTGAGGGTTTGACATTATAGGACAAGAGCCATGACTATGAACCTCTGCATTGGTTTGTAATGTCCTTTTCCCAGTTTTAAAAAGTAAAATGTCATTTTCTTGTCTCGTCAGCCTGGTCTTCAGTATGTGCACCTCTATTATTATTTGTGTCATAACAACACTGCAGACTTTGTCATTAAAATGATCAGATTGTAGTTGGCATTTACTGTGATTTAGATTAGCTATTTTCAGAAAGAGGTCCTGTTGCTTAAAAATGCCTGCCAGCTAATGGCCCTAGTTATCTCTCAAAGAAAGCTACAGACTTGGGACTAATAGAATAGACCTTTCTGTTATTGCATTATGATGTCGGCTAGTTGCTGCTCAGTGAAAATGGTGCCTGGCCATGCTAACTGCATTAAAACGAGTTTTGCACTGTGGAGAATGCAACATGCTTTACATATCAGATGGTCTGTCTTTGTCAATATCTCTAAATGCCAGCATTTTGAACAGAAGAGGTTGACTTTATAACAGTATGTGTAATCTGTTGTTGTTTATTACACAACTCTCTAGAATGCTTCATTCAGATTGGTACACAATTCCCAAATTTAGGAGTTTATTGAGTCAGAAGTCATAGCTAATAGTGTCACGGTGTGGGTTTTGTGTCTTCCCAGATAGCAAACTGACATTGAATCAACGTGGAAACATGACATCGAAACAACGTTGATCTGACATTGTTTTGCATCATTCGATTTTAATGTTGAACCAACATTAAACGCCTCATTCTTTCAAAACTAACGGAAAATCAACTTGAAATCAACGTTGTTTCAACGTTATGAAAGCAAACCAATTTTCATTTAGCTTTAAAGAATGCCGCATCTGACGTTGGTTCAAAGTTAATTCGATGAGCAAAACAATGCCAGATCAACGTTGTTTCGATGTCATGAGAGGCGTCGGTTTCCACGTTGATTCAATGTCAGTTTGCTGTCTGAGTTGTTCCTCGTTCTTGTCTGTCATGTGATTCCCTGTTTGTCATGTGGTCCTGCCATGTGTCTTGTCATTGTTAATTGTCAGGTCATTGTTCACAGGTGTTCCTTGTCTTGTAATTAGTCAGTGTATATAAGCCCTCTTGTTTCATGTCCCTTGTTCAGATTGCCTGTCGTTGCTCCTGGTTCAGTTTCTGCTTCATGCCTTTGTTTTGTATTTGATTTAGTTTATATGATTGAAGTTTGCATTTGGGTCTTACCAGCTTGCCTCCAGCCATTTGTTACAAATAGTGAGAATTGGACTCTAATCTAAAGCGTGACCTAAAGTGTGGCTTGTATGGTGCTAAAGTGTCTTCTCTTATGCATCATCAAAATATGTCTGAGATTTACTCTTTAATGGATAATCAAAGTAAAAATTATTCACAGAGCAAAACTTCAGTCTAATTCAGACTTTCAGCTTAGGTTAAAAAGCATGTGGTTTAATTTCGTTCTATTAAGACTGAGGACATAAGTGCCAAAGACTGTGGCTGTTGTGATTGGCTTGATTCTAACATAGAGACATGATCTAACAGCTGGAGAAATAGTTCACTGTGTTGCATAGCCTGGCTGAACGCAGTGAATCAAGCATAAATGTGAGAGCACAACACTGCCCAATCATAATAGCCTTATTACATGTTACATTCCACATAAGGAGGCAGACATTATTTTAGTTTAAACCTTTTAGTAGGGAGTTCTGCACAGTGAATACTCCTAGGGGTGATCTTAATGTTATAAAAGCGAAATTATGATATTCTTCTGTATCTTGAATAGAAAGTTAGATTTTTCTGTGGGCACATCCGCTGCATTGTCTCGGTTGTCATAGAAACAGCCCAATTCTGAGGCTTTAATTTAGATTGATTCTCTTTCTTTTCTGTTTTGAACGACAAACAATTTTCTATGCCATTCTCTTTTGTGTCGACGATATCCTGCCGAGCAAAACTAGCACTTAAATAACTGCGTTTATCCACACCTTTCACAGTGCGCTCACAAAGCATCCTTCTGCAAAATGAAAAGATTCATTCCAGATAGGGCCAGACATGAAGAGCTACAGCTCAAGTATTACATGTGTCAGATAATGTTCAATACAAATACAGCTCTGTCTGTCCTCAGATCAATATTTGTATTTTTCGCTTTAAACACTCCTTCCTGAGCGTTCCAGTAACAGCATGGCCCACCTACACACACTGGCCGCTCTGTCTTGCCAGTAGTAGTGAAGCTCACTGAACTCAGTCTTACTACAGTCATATGCCCATTCGCCCACACGAGCCACCCACTGTCTGAGTCTTTACTAGGTGGTGTGAACACAGGCCATCACGAGCAGACTTGTAGGCATTATGTGTGGGATTAGCCTACATCCACTACTCTGAACCCATGTGGGCCGTGCATTATCATTGTGATATGTTCTACACTGACTATTGCGTGCCAACACCACAATGATTCACTCGTTATTATTCTGTGTGATTTGGCTTTCTAAATGATTCGAAATGGAGCAGTATAACACTGTCCATTTACAGTTAATTAAATTATACTGCATAAATTTGAATAGCTTATAGAAAAAATAAGACAATTCTCCAAAAACTGTACCTTTAAAACGGTATCATGTAGTACCCTTTGTGTCACAATGAAAGTTAATGGGGGGCAAATGTTGTTTTGGACTCCACAGACTGTATGGGCAAAGACGGCTTAATCTCCTATCTTCTTAAAGTCAGGTTTGAAATTATGTGGTTGTGAATAAATGATGAGAAAATGTACAACTCTTGAATTCTTTCCCTTTGTTGTATTACACAACAGTGTTAATTGTTAAAGCAACACTTTGGAACTTTTCAACATAATATATTACCAAAACCCATTGAGATGGTAAATTGACTTAGAGTAGGTTGAATGACACGTCTGCCGTAGCCTGAAGGTGTCTGTATCGCTTTTACTAGCACCCAGGTTTCGGGTAGGAACCCGAGCACAAAAAGAACTACAAAATTCGCCCCGCTTTACGGCATACGTCACTTCCCCCACCACCCACAGATTCTGATGTAGTGCTCAACCAGTGCTCAGCTCGTGTTTGATTGCCCTCTGTATCATCATGGCCGAACAACAGCTACAAGGAAGAAGGCAACAGGTTTTATCAGAGGAAACTAAAAAAAGAAAAGGGGAGAGTGACAAATTAAAAGCCAGGATGAGGATTAACATTGGTCCAGATTTCGCTTTGCGTGAGCTAATAGAGCTTTTACGTAAGCTAACGGAGGAGGGGTGCACGACCGATGTGGACGCTTGTCTGCACACAAATGCCGTTTCCAAGGCAACCCAGATAAATTCATATAAGCAGTGTAGTATTTTCTGGTATTCCGACCACAGCCGATAGTGTTATGAGTGTAATAAAATGCCCACAGCCCAGTGTTCATTTCTACAGACAAACACAGCCCGCATCAGTGCAGGGCTCGCACAAATAAAATCGACTCATGTCAAATATAACGTTACATTAAATGTAGTGAACGTGCCCACGACTCTGTAGTACCCACAAACACTAACGTTACACACCACATGTCCCATGGATTCTGTAAAAATAAACCAACACACATAACATTACAGTCAGCTCAGGCCGACGGTGTTTTCAGTGCAGTGAATGCGCCCGCTGTCCTGCGCCCACATTCACTCACAGACATGATAAGCCCCACAGGGCTCACCCCGCTCTCAGCAGACTGTTATAAGGGAATCGAGCGCGCTAAGGCTGCTCGCCTCAAACACTGCAAGCACACACAATCTATAGACACGGACGGCTGACCGGTTGGATGTTTGTTGACTTTAATTTGTGACAGTGCTGCGGAGCTTGTGGCCTCTAGCGACGCTAGACGTGAAAGTTGCAGGTCGAGCGCCTCTAGTGCCCAAAAGTTCCAAAGTGTTGCTTTAACTCTTTACCTGTTATTGACGGAAAATTCCAGTTGTACAGTATGTTTCTACACAACCTGCAGTTTCAGGACCCCAGTTATAAAACCTCTGTTCCAGAACCCTAGTTTTTTTTGTGACAGCGCCTTATCAGAGAAAGGTAAACTGACACATTGTCTACAGTTTACATGCAGCCAATGTTCGGGTTATGGTCGGGTTATGGTCACTTTTCGGGTTTCTGAAACATTAGGAATAATCCCGTTTACATGCATGAGCAGGGGGAGTTTCTCCTGTATACATGGAATTGCAATATCCCGATGTAAACGGCGACGCGCGTTAGCGTCTAGACGTACGGACAACTTAAGACGCAAAATGCGTAATTTGCGATTCTTCTTCCTGTATCCAAAGACAACAACAACAGCAGCACGTGGATAATGAATAGTTTGGGGCAGATAGTGATCGCCTTTGTTTGCGCTTAGATGCTGGTAACATTACTGAGCTCGCTCGAAAGTATGCTGTGCTGTGTCTCGCCATGTTTACTTCCGGTATACTGCACGTGGATTTTTGAATGTGCCGAGAAGTTTCTCTACTCAAAAGACCAAGATTCCTTGCAAATAGAACATGCGCAGAACACAAATCACTGTGGGGATATGCCGAGATCGCGTTTACATGACCAAAAATTTGGGTTAGAAAAGGGAACCCCAGGTATAATATCCCGGTTTTTAAAATCCGGGATATGAGCATTTTTCGGGTTTTGCCGGTGTTTACATGGTTGTTCGCGACCGGGTTATTGCTAATATCCCGGTTTTGAACGGGTTATTGGCTGCATGTAAACATTGATTGCGCTCCACCTAGCTGCTAGTTTAGTAACAGTTAGTGCTAACAACCTTTCACACATATAGTAGCTGTTTTAGGCAAAACTGGAGTTAGTGAGCAAAACGATGCTTAGGGCAAGGGGGGAGCAACAGAATCAGTACAGAGACTGACAGGTAAGAGTTGTTCCAGATACTAGTATCGGAAATGCCGCCTATACCAATACAAATTCGGGCATTTCGGTCTCAGCGAGTACTTCTAACCCGTCCAGATCCAGATACCATTTCTCAAACAATAACTAGCTATGCACGTGATCAGATTCTTCTTTCGCTGCTCTAAAACAGTAGTTGCTTGTTGCAACAAAAAATGGTTTTGTGGCACTATTCTTTTTACTTAAATATTTTACGTTAAAGTAACACAGATATATCCTATTTTACCTCCAAAACACTATTGTATTGCATTTAATTAACTTAAACTTTATAATTTTCATATGATTTCATGACATGAAAACATATGAAAACATTGTTTTCATATGACGTCACGCCACTGCGTTGCCATGGCGCAAGACACAAATGGAGGGCAGGAAGTGTTTTACTGTATTTAGAAAGCACTATAACAAACTTGAATAGTCATTTGTCAAATGACGTCATTTATGGTTACTTGAATCGATCAAACCACAAAGAGTTATTATCGTGTACCAAAAGTTGTTGTTCATAAGGGGAGAAATGCAAGAAATTGATAGAAAAACTCTGGAAAAACGGCTTTCAAACCTACATCTTCGGTCGGGAGGAGCCGAAATGGGAAAATGCGTGTGTGACGGTAGTGATCACTTCGTCAAAGGTGAGTTAATACAACTTAAGTGACTGTGTAACGTGTAATGTTTCTGAACTTTGTAAAGTCAAAGTATGTCTGCAAAGTATCTACAGCCTCGATGGCAGGAAAATAATTAAATTAAGTTGAAACATCGCTCCTCTTAATGTAAAGAATCGAGCCCGATCTCATGAAAGCTCGTATTTATAATACGAATGTCATTTCTTCGTGCCATTTATACGCTGAAAAACAGTTTTTGTGTGTATATGGTACAGCGTTTTTCACGTGCATATGATACGCACTTTTGGCGTGTAATACGCACAAACTATACATCCCCCCTCCCCCCTAAACCTACCCCAGGGGTTTTTTTTGTGCGTCAGCATATACATGCAAAAAACATTTCGTCAATGTGCAAAATACATTTGACATTCGTGGTATAGACATGCATTTTCATGAGACTGTGTTGAAGAATCATGTCCACCATATGTTTGATTTTTTGTTTATTTATTTCTCTTGTAATCAGCAGTGTAAAGTACAGTACGGACTTTCCTCCATGTCGTCCATTGCGCTCTTCACTCCCTGCCCTCCATCTGAATTCTGTGCGTCATCATAATCACGTGACATGACTGAAACCTAGCTATTGGATGAAGATGACATGTGAAGAAAGTAGAAAGTAATGTGGTGTCAGAGCTAGAAGTCAGACAGGTAAGAAAATATAAAGTTAATCTATAATCTATAAAGTCTTTAATTTCTGCTTAGTATTTCAAGAAGTCTGTTCTGGGATGCTTTTATATTGCACAGAAGAAGAAAAAAAATGTTGGCTGCTTGTTCAAATTTCTTAATTCAAATGAGCTTAAGCAACACAATTGCTATACATTTTGTCCAAACTTAATTTGATTGTGTTCAATCTGCTTAAATATATGTACAAATTTAAATTTACTTAATCCATTTGTGTTGGATTACATGAATGATTTGTGTTGTGACTGAAACTGGGTGGTGCTTGTTAGTTCCCAGCATGCTTTGCAGCTAAATTAAGAGAGAATACATTTTGAAATTAAGTGTTATTTTATGTGTTTTTGAGAAAAGAGGAAGACTTTATAGTGTGTAATTCTGTTTAATGTTCAGTTACATTGAAATTATTAGAACCATTTAAATTAGAGTGGGTTACCATTGCTGAGAGGGTGAAGCATTTGGTTTGGCTGTGAACTGATTACATGATTTAATTTCATGAGGCTGAAGGAGCATAAAATTTTAGCAATTAAAATGTTATTACATGTTATAGCTACTCTATAGTCTAGTAGTTCAATTGAACAAACATGTGATATAAGCTTTACTTTAATCTTTCAGTGCAGTTTTAAATGAAGCATGTTTATCTAAACTTAACCAGTTTAAGTTACAGGGAAGCAATTCCATTGATTTGGTTGGACTATTGATTCTATCGCTTTCTTCTCTAGCAAGTTGCAAACTTCTGTTACTCAGTATATGCGCGTTTTCGGGGCAAAGTTAATGACTGGTCTTAGACAAAAAACTTTTTTTTCATCTTCTTGCTCAAAATGTTACGTTTTGTGAAATGTACCCTCATTCAAGTGTTGATTAAAAAAGGAGGCATGATTTTTTTTTCTCTTGAGCAGAGTGTGTGTTCTTTTTTATGTTCAGATATTTATACAACAGACATTTTCTGGGGGCCATGAATACTTATTTGTGGCTGGCAATTATTTTCCAAAACTGCTGAAAATTTAAGATGTAAAATTATTTTCATAAATTGAAATACAGCTGAAATAAAAATAAATAGATAAAAACAAGAGTACGATTTTTAAAAAAAAATGGCAAAAGCACATATCAAAATTACAAAAGTTTAACATTGGTCATGCAGCAACGCCATTTCAACCTTTTAAATGATCATCTCTCTGTCCCCATTGAGAGGCCTTGAACCTTATAAGCTCTAAAAAGTGACAAGTATTAGGGCTTGAAGTTTTTCCATTTGCTCAGGCCCTCCCTTTAAAAAGTTGACCTCTGACCTCTTCTTTTACGTGCAGGCAGGCAGAGAGCGCTGCACGTTGAACGTTTTGTTTGTCTCCACTGTGAGGGAACTATCAGTGGTTTTAATCTTGCTGTGCTCTTCCAGGAACAACAGCCCCGATATGGCTGCATTAAAGTTTAGACAGGCCAAGTGGGACAGCTGCTCAGCTTAGATCTTCCTGGAAAGCCTGCTACGGACCCCTGCTTTCCCCCTAAACCCTAGAGAACCAGCAGATGTCCTGCTGTTGTCTATGATAGTTCCTGCTTGGTCGACATGGACAGCGAGTGAAATTTTCCAAACTTTTACGGCAGCAGTGTGTATTACACACATATTATATTTTTAAATGGTGGTGTAGTTGCTGAATCCAAACTGAAGCTAAATCCATCATGTAACTTTCACCGTAAATAAGTTTATTCTATTAACTCAAATAAATAGGTACAGTAAAAGGCATTAAATCTATAAAAATAAATATATATATAAAAAAATGCTAGAAATGATGTAGCACAAGTAATATGGACTTTTTTTAATACTTTGTTCTATTTTGAGCTTTACAGTAGTGGAACTTGAAATTACTAAATTACTCTCAAAAAGCTCTGAATTAAACATCATTGACCAATTACATCTTCTCTGTAAATAAAAAGAAAAGAAAATGAATGACTACCACTTCCTGGTTCAGTACAAATCAAATCAATGTATCTAAAACCATAGATAATAATAATAAAAAACTAATCGAAAATGAAGGTATTAACTCAGCTTCATATATGTATATTTTCTAAACAACAAGAACTATTTTTTTTAATATTATTAATTTCTTAAAAAAAACAAAAACAATAATGTATTTTCTGTGTAGGTATTTGTTTATTAATTGATTTATTTATCCACCTTTTGTACTGCAATTATTACTTGTTGGTTTAATGTATTTAATTCTTTGTTGATTTTATCAATTTCTCATCAGTTGAGTGTCACAAACAGGCTCACATAAATTGATCATTTTTATTGGTAGACCCAGGCATAGACTTTTGTCCTCTGTAGATGACATTATATTTTAGTGAATTTCTCAGAGACAATGCCACTTTCTTCAGAGGTCTTACATGGGCTTTTCAGAGATACCAAATGTTTGGAGGTTTCACCATGACATCTCCCTCTCCTCGGCCTTTAACAATTACTGACATTGACTGAATAATCAAATTTAGAACTAATTTTTTAATTATCATTGAAATTGGACTAATTTTAAAATAGCTTGTCGTAAAAAGACATTTAAGGAGAATGTTATTGGGTTTCAAATGAGAATAGACATCAATTTCATACATGTAGTAAAAATTATCTCATATATACATATTCCTATGAAATATGAGATAATTTTGCCAAGTTATACTCCTATTGTTACACTTCTTTTTAATCATGTTTGCACAAAGAGCATAGATACATTGTGTAGAATGGGAAAACACATTTATGGACATTATTCACACATGTTGTATAAGTAGAATGTTATATCAAATAATTATTTAAATCCTTCATAACATAGTTTGAGAATGCATCAAATTTGGTTTTAAAATATATCCTGAAAACTAACAATTGTTTGAAACGTAATTACAAACTGACTTTTTTTCTGGTTCTCAGGAAGATTAAACCTTTGGTTCTCTTCTGATATCAGCTGCATGTGTCAGAAATAATCCAATGCCTTGATTGGCCATCCTGCATCCCATACATAGACTGGTTTTAGGTCTTTATTTCAGCCATTACCAAGAAAAGAGTCTAAAAACAGAATAAGAGCCAGGAGTGACTTCTCAGTCTCCTTGATTTCACCTTGGTGAAAACTATCCTGTGTCACGTTAGCCTGTCTGCCAAAAAAGCAGATAATAACCCAGCAAACACAGAACGTTCTGCTAATGTTCCCAGAATGGTCCCATTAGGTTATTTTTGTGGGAACCAAACAAGAAGGTTGCAGGTTATCTTTAGGTTCCATTTTTATAACAGTAAGGAGAACGTTCCGGGAACGTTCCCCTAACCTCTAAGGGAAAGTTCAGAACGTTCTGGGAACCAAAATCTCACGTTCCCAGAACCTAAATTTGTTTGCTGAGAAAGAAGGTGGCCGTTTTGTTGAGCGGAATGCTCTGAATCTAAAGCAACGGTTGACGAGAGAGCTGGATGGATATCAGCCAGAAATATAATTTCGCAGACACTTTAGTGTCACTTTATTCATTTTGTTTTATTTTATTTTCAGGTTTATCTTATCTCTCTCATTCTACCCTGTGAACTGTAATTACATTTCAGTGATGCATTTTTTTATTCATATATTTTTCTAAAGAAACCGCATCACTCAGAATGGGAGAATTCTCTGGTACTAATATTTGCCACTATTTGTCTAAACAAAAAAAATAAAACGTGTTTTTGCAGTCTGAATGGCATTAATAAGTAAGCAGTATTTGAATGGAAAGAATGTTAGCAGCTGATTCATCGGTAAGTGAAAATGAGTGCTGTTACGGTTACAACTGTTGGCGAAAGCACATGTGCAAAGGCTTTTCTCTCAAGATGGTGTTTTCCAGCAACAAAGCCCTGGCAGACATGTGACCCATTGAATGGTGACTGGAAAGCCTGCAAGTGCTACTGTCAACACCAGTGCATAAATAAAGCTAAAGATAGGGCCACACCAC
This sequence comes from Hybognathus amarus, assembly GCA_030378365.1. NCBI lineage: Eukaryota > Metazoa > Chordata > Actinopteri > Cypriniformes > Leuciscidae > Hybognathus > Hybognathus amarus. Next base: position 324,645 of record JAQIUQ010000503.1, read on the forward strand.
CATCGCCACCAACCAGCTATACGCTTTTTATAGCGATGCTTTTGATTTATAAAAGGCAGAGGGGTCTATTTTTGACTAACCGGTCTTCTGGTGGAAACTTGTGATGGTTACATGGCTGACCCCATGGCCTGAGTGTGGCTGGGGTTTTGGGAGATAGTGTTTAGTGCAGAGTGAGTGACACAGCAGTCAAAGTCTGTATGTCCTGGATGCCGTCCAGGAAGAAATGCTATTGCAGTAATGGACTCCTGCGGTGGAGTTCCTCAAGGAAAACCTCAGTATGTGAAGAAAGATGACAGTGACAAGCGTGAGTTTCATTTCACTGAGTTCCTGGGAAAAATATATATTTTTCAAGGTACAAATATTCCACCCTTGTATGGCAGTGTTATTTTAGTATTATTTAAAACCTATGATAGTGTTTAATAAATATTTTAATTAGTTTTTATAGTTTTAGTTTTATTAGGTTTTTTTCAGCTTTAGTTCATTTTAGTGTATCAATTTAAAATAAAAAAATGTTTCACAGAACATTTCACATATTTATTTTTTTATTTTTAAGAAAAATATAAAAAATAACAAATATTGTGTTGCAATATGAGCATCTCACTCATATTATTTAAAATATTAGAAGTGGGTTATTTAACTAAAACTAAAACCATTACAAAAAATGATAGTTTTAGTCGACTAACCTGGGGCAGTATGGTTTGTGTTTAGGGTTAGGGTGGCCCGGCTATTTATTAATATTTTTATATGGAGGCAATAAAAGAAATTCAATTGCAGATATTTCCAAAATGACGTACATGAGGATACTTTGGGATTTCTAAGATGAAGTGCGAGGCTTATAGATTTATTGAACCAAATTTAATTAAATATGCTCATAGTGAGGCCTAGTTATTCATAAAATAGAAATGGCCCATTTACTTAGTTAAAAAAAAGTATCAAATTGAATAAATTACATAAAACCACTATAAAATAAAACAAACGGTAAAACAGCACTCTATGAATTTACAAAATTGCATGATGAATATAATAATAACTACTTGATAATAAATGAATAACTGCCTAATTAACTAATTAAGTGCTCAGCCTTTTAATTTTTTTTAACGAATTTCTAATTTACATTGACAGACATTTGCATTCAAGGTTTACATGTTATCAGTCTCCCTTGGGAATTGAACCCATGACCTTGGTGTTGCTCTAGAACACATTACATATATCACACACAAAAGTTGGACCTCTTAAAACACGTTTAATTAGCCGTTGAGAACGTGAGCACGGAGTGTAATGTACAAGTGACCCGTGCGGTGGGAGACTGAGGATTCTGACACGTCTGAGTGTTGTTCTGTGGGAGAAAGGTTAATGTGATGGCATGTTTAAGAGGGTGGCTTTCTAACGGACAGAAAGCAGACATGGTGGCCACTTTGTTCTTCCCATGGGTCAGCATGAGTGAATTCAACAGAATTGTAGAAATATATCCTCTATCTTAGTTTATTAGATGTGCAGATATTTATAAATGTGTGGGTGAAAGGAAATCATATAGATATAGTCAGTGGGTTTAAAGTGAGATGTCACTGCCTGTCTAATGAAGAAGGGTGGATGGTGAGAAGGCTTTTGAATATCCTTTACACTTTGCCAGAATCTACACCGCAATGCATGGAATATGACCGGCTTTGCTGTTCAGAGTTGCTATGATGATGGTGACTCAAATGACATGACTATGAATCAACAATCAGCAGTATTTGGTCTACGTGCCAGCATGAGCGCAGCCAGGCCATGTCACCGTCCTCATCATCACCAGACTGACAGAATCTCGTGACTTCCAGGACTGTAATAAAGTAATTCTCATCAATGAAAATTGTGTGTGGGAATCAACAATCCATTTTAGCACCTCTGCCAATGTTACCGGCACATACAGTACAGTGCATGAAGCAGGCATGCCTGTGGTTCTGCTGAGATTCTCACTTCTCGCTATTGCTATTTCAGCAGGACCCCGCCAAGCCTGTAAGCTGAACCAGTCTGTCCCGTCCCTGACCTCCAACGTAGGAAGGCTGATGATGAGTTATTGATAGCGAGATCAGTAATCACACATGCTTCACTAGTGGTGTGACTAATGGTGACTGTCACACTGAACTCTGATTTTACAGGTGATGTGTGACTGTTCAAGATCAAGGTTGAGAAGAAAACTGCCATTAGTCTCAAAGATTGAGAATTTCAATGCAGTGTCTTCATGCCATATATATATATATATATATATATATATATATATATATATATATACACTCACGGCCACTTTATTAGGAACCCCATGCTAGTAACGGGTTGGACCCCCTTTTGCCTTCAGAACTGCCTCAATTCTTCGTGGCATAGATTCAACAAGGTGCTGGAAGCATTCCTCAGGGAGTTTGGTCCATATTGACATGATGGCATCACACAGTTGCCGCAGATTTGTCGGCTGCACATCCATGATGCAAATCTCCCGTTCCACCACATCCCAAAGATGCTCTATTGGATTGAGATCTGGTGACTGTGGAGGCCATTTGAATACAGCGAACTCATTGTCATGTTCAAGAAACCAGTCTGAGATGATTCCAGCTTTATGACATGGCGCATTATCCTGCTGAAAGTAGCCATCAGAAGTTGGGTACATTGTGGTCATAAAGGGATGGACATGGTCAGCAACAATACTCAGGTAGGCTGTGGCGTTGCAACAATGCTCAATTGGTACCAAGGGGCCCAAAGAGTGCCAAGAAAATATTCCCCACACCATGACACCACCACCACCAGCCTGAACAGTTGATACAAGGCAGGATGGATCCATGCTTTCATGTTGTAGACGCCAAAGTCTGACCCTACCATCCGAATGTCGCAGCAGAAATCGAGACTCATTAGACCAGGCAACGTTTTTCCAATCTTCTAGTGTCCAATTTCGATGAGCTTGTGCAAATTGTAGCCTCAGTTTCCTGTTCTTAGCTGAAAGGAGTGGCACCCAGTGTGGTCTTCTGCTGCTGTAGCCCATCTGCCTCAAAGTTCGACGTACTGTGCTTTCAGAGATGCTCTTCTGCCCACCTTGGTTGTAACGGGTGGTTATTTGAGTCACTGTTGCCCTTCTATCAGCTCGAACCAGTCTGGCCATTCTCCTCTGACCTCTGGCATCAACAAGGCATTTCCGCCCACAGAACTGCCGCTCACTGGATGTTTTTTCTTTTCGGACCATTCTCTGTAAACCCTAGAGATGGTTGTGCGTGAAAATCCCAGTAGATTAGCAGTTTCTGAAATACTCAGACCAGCCCTTCTGGCACCAACAATCATGCCACGTTCAAAGTCACTCAAATCACCTTTCTTCCCCATACTGATGCTCGGTTTGAACTGCAGGAGATTGTCTTGACCATGTCTACATGCCTAAATGCACTGAGTTGCCGCCATGCGATTGGCTGCTTAGAAATTAAGTGTTAACGAGCAGTTGGACAGGTGTACCTAATAAAGTGGCTGGTGAGTGTATATATATATGTATATATATATATATATATATATATATATATATATATATATATATATATATATATATATATATATATGTATATATAGCCTATATATATGATAGCATCACATCACATAAATGCTGCAAATATTTCCATAGCTTTTCACTTTGTGATGTACAAAGACAACAGATTGCTTGTTCAGAAGTGTATGTGAAGTGGCGGGATTGTTTGTTTGTAACCATGGCAACATCAGCCTGTGAAGAGATGTGGTTTGGTGCATGTGAGCTGACCTACATGCTGCCCCCTGCAGACTCAAACTCGAGATCTCCTCATTCTAGTCAGAAAAAGCTGGATGAAAAACAAGATAATCAATTTCTTACAGTTAGTCTCAGTTTATGTTTGTTTGTTTTTTAAAACCACATCTAAAATTTAAAATCTATCTATCTATCTATCTATCTATCTATCTATCTATCTATCTATCTATCTATCTATCTATCTATCTATCTATCTATCTATCTATCTATCTATCTATCTATCTATCTATCTATCATCTATCATCTATCATCTATCATCTATCATCTATCATCTATCATCTATCATCTATCATCTATCATCTATCATCTATCATCTATCTATCTATCTATCTATCTATCTATCTATCTATCTATCTATCTATCTCTATCTATCTATCTATCTATCTATCTATCTATCTATCTATCTATCTATCTATCTATCTATCTATCTATAAAGCTAAATATCTTTGCATTAAAAACAAAATCTGCTATGACTGTCAGCACATGTTGTCTGATGGTGTATTCTTATCCTGTGAATTAAACAGGAACAGGAGCGTGAGGCTGCACCTAACACTATCATTTCATTTTGTTTGCGGCCGCGTGTCTCTTATTTAATGACCAACAAAGGAGCAACAGCATGGATTTGTGACTCTATCTAGAGTCTGCTTTTTCTTTCCCTTGGGTGATATTGGTTATTTCTCAGGTTGAGACAGTGGTTGGTATTATTGATATCCATACTGCCAAAAATATCAGCTTTCTGCTATTTTTATGACATCCAGCTGCCGTTTACATTACACGCTACATTGATTGCAGCCATACATTTTGTGCTTGCTCAAGTATCATCAACCCATGCACAGTGACTATTTTGGGAATCCTGTCCCTGCAAATATGTTAAATATATACTCATCCACCCACATTAATTGTTAATAAAGCTACAAACAGAAAAAAAATCCAATGAATCAGACAGCTCAAATGACAGATAACAGACAACAGAGGTGACTCTGCCTGGGATTACTTATAGCAACCAAAGGCATGATATCATCACTTCATGTGAAGAATCAGATTCTATGATGTCATCAAATGCATGACCTTGGAGAGAGGAAGATTGTGTGATGGTATGAATAGACAATACAGATTTGTCTGTTGCATATTAGTGCTATAATAGAATAGTAGCCTATAGAGATAATTTGATTGATGAAAAAAAATCTTATTGTCAAGGTCTCCAGATATAAAACTGAGTGCCCTGTGGGCTTCTTTGTGGTGCTTGGTTAAAACCGATTAAAACCTACTCGTTATATAGGTATATGCTGCCACCTACTGGTCAATGTTAATTAGACACCCCTCAGAAATTGCGTTGTGCACATTTATTTTTAAGCTTTAAAGTAGCCTAAAATAGTTTTTCAAAAGCACAACACACAAGTGAGCTGGTCTTTTACCTTACACTTGTATGCAGCAGGCTATGTTTTATATTCACTGAAAATGTATCTAACTAGTGAACGCACTTCCATAAACAAGTAACTTCCAAGTAAAAACAAATAAATGGAAGTGTAAAACTCACTCATTATTATCACCTCCCTCATTATAATTTCTTCCCTGTGTAATGAGCCTTAGACTGCCTACATGATGGAACAACTGCCATTGAATATTCCAAGACACTTCGACTGCTGCTCCCTGCGGGAAGAAACAGACTCATAGATCGAACGAGGTTAAACATTCTCCAGCCTCAGTCGATTCTAAAGGCTGCAAACAGAGGTTCAATCGTGAGCTGAGCTTTAAAAAGTGCCGTTTTACGGAAAGCAAAAACGGTTAGAGGCTTTGGTTAAGTTTGGGAGCTTATAGGCCTAGGATAAATTGATCAGAGACATACATTTATTGTAGATAGGCTACTTAGAGAATGGATTCAATATTATGCAACTGGTTTAGCCTTGTGTTTTTTATGCTTAAGTAGCCCAGCCTACACCATAGGCCTATCCTTCTCTGATAAGACCATAAGGTGCTTAATCATATTTCCATCTACATGGCCTAACATGTTCGACATTGCAGAAAAAACAACCAAAACTATACCATGTTTAGTTTCAGTGACATTTATTAATTCGTTCTAATTCAGTGTATTTCATTTTACTCTGCACACTCTTTGTTTAGTCTATTTTGGAAAAGTTACTTTGGTGTTCAAAATTTTTCCGAATTTTTCATCAAAAACCTTAATTTATTGTCGACTGAAAAAAAGACATGGACATCTTGGATGACATGGGGGTGAGTAGCCTAAAATGATCAGTTTAACAAGTTGATAACCTGCAAAAGCGTGTCACTTCCTCAAAATGGATCGCTCACTCCTCAAAAGCAAGTATTCATGTCAATAAAAGTGTCAATGTCATCAAGATGAAAAGTCCTAACACCAGTGTTTATGAACAAGATAGTCAAATGGCTTTGTCATGTTTTCATTATGACAGTTTACTCTGTAAGTGTTTGACAATGCAAAAGAGTCAGATATTGGTGACACTACCTGAAAATGCTCAAGACAGTCCTATAAACTATTTGCACAGCCATTTGAAAAATACAGCAAAGATACACATTACTGTATTTAGTGAGGTAACTGAGTACAAGACACTGAATATGTACGTTTCACATTTTTACTGCATATGCTCTTTGCAATTCTAATTTGTTCAGAGCATTGTGCAAAAGAACAAATACACCCTTATTTACAGTACAACAAACAAAAACTCCCTTTGGGTGAGCTGTGCACAACCGTACACAATATTGCAGAACATATTGGAACTGAACATACAACATACTGTAATCATTCTTGCACATCCAGACGTTCCTCTCTGTCTGAAAGCGGAGATTCACCTGAGAGAAATTGTTCAATTTAGGAGACATTTCAGGGAAAAAAAGTTTTTTAAAAATGTGTAAAATTTAATTGACAGATTTTGACAACTAGTTCAACATTTTTGTATGTGATGACTGAAGCAATGAAATAATGACTATTAGTTTTATATGGAATGACTATTCAGCATTCACAAGTATAGTTAATTTGGACTGATATGACATAAGCAAATGATAATGTTATAAAACAGAAGAGAGTTGTATGAAAGCAATTGTTGCATGTCCAAAAGCAACTGCTACTATGATGTGCACAAATGGCTAAATGTTGTGGAGGTAGAACTAACTGTTGTGCAAATGTAGTGATGTGAGAAATGCACCAAAGCGAACTGAGAAAAACTGTAAATGTATGAATTGTTCCAAGAGATTCATATATGGTATTCATGGTATTATGTTCTTGACTGAATTTTGACGATTGAACAGACTATTGTGCATGTGATGACTTATACAATGAAATGACGCTGACACGTTTTGGAGTGAACAACCATTGAGAATGAACAATCAGTTTAGATCAACAAGATCTATTCGCTTGGAAATTGTGCTAAATGCAGGCTACCTGTACTTAATCATTTGCAAATATGTACTGAGACATTGAGACATGTACTTAGGCATTTGCAATTTGATGAACTGAATGAGAAATTTAATTCTGTTGTGAACAATTGTCAAGTAGTTTGGAGGTTTGTCCATGTTGTTTTGAGAATGTAATGTCTGTTTCAAGAAATGAGCCAAACCAATGGAGAAAAACTGTAATGACCACAGAGAGTCAAGACCTCGGTTTAACGTCTCATGCGAAGGACGCTTAAATGCTGTTTAAGTTAGCTTTAAGAAAATAAAGGACTATTTGTGAAAGGAAATTTGATCATTAATAAATGTCATGGGTTTGATTCAGATTCAGTTAGAATCTATGGTCAGTTTACACGCAGAAAGTGCAACTTAGCCTACCTACTGACTCAGATCAACTTGGGGTAAATTGAGCCACATGAACCCTTTTTTCAGGAGAAGCCATATTTGTATAACCCTTTGTCATAGATGCTCTCTGGTCATTTACAATGATAGGATACATCCTGAAATGTCTTCAGATATTTTCATTATGTCTGTCTCATTTTCTCTTATCTCAGAGGACCACATAAGTATATATATATATATATATATATATATATATATATATATATATATATATATATATATATATATATATATATATAGGTAATTCTGCAGCTGTTAGGTTTAAGTTTGTAATATTATTTGATACATGAAGGTAGCCTGATAATGACTGAGGTTGAAATGATGCATTTTCAGATGCATTAATATAGTTTAAAGGAACAACAACCCGCTATTATAAAATATTTTAGAGGTACAGTATCATACAGTATCATTTGTATGTGGTTTAATTTTATGTCAGTTTCTCCATTTATTGGTCCTGCAGAAATATGTTGCATCTGTTTATTGGATCAAAACAATTCGATTTAAAATTCATCCAGCTATTTCAAAACATTTTCATTGACATTTGTCAACTTTTAAAATGTTTTAAAATTTGAGTAGCTCTCCTACCACCGATCCTATTTAAACTATTGTAAATTGTTGTTAATCCACCTCTCACCATATGAGGGCGCCAGACTAGACCAAGAATCTGTAGAGGTTCAGTGAATCGATCTTTATCGAGAGAACAGTAGTGTTATTAAGTAACATATTTTCAACACTGCATGGTCATCATGAGACACTTTGGATCTTACTGTGCGCTTTATATAGGCTGGAGTACATCCAAAAATTCTGAATGCCTCAAGGCAAGCCACTGCTTGCTTCCTCTTTTCGTTTCTTTAAGTTTTGAAGCGAGCAGCAGGACTAAAAGATTGAGAGAGGTGACAGTATGTTAGCAGGATTGTAGTCATACAGAAATACGACCATCTAACAGATACTAAGGACAAATCACTTTTGTGGAGAATGTAGTCTCTAGAATCAACAATAACTTTATCTGTCTGCATCCAGAAGGCTTATACTTTACCACAGTGGGCAAAAATTTAAGAAAGGTGAACAGAAAATAAAAACAAAGTGTGGAGACTACACGTAAATTAATTGTATATCATTGCATATAGCCTAACAAAACGTCCAACCAATTCAATATTCCAAGAAAATGTTTGTTTTAGCTAATGTTTGCCTTTGACCCTCAAAGTCACACAAGTGCAGTTAATCCAGCAGTCTCCAAATAGGATTTGTTTTCATTTTGAACTATATCTGTTGTTTGCAGTAAAATAAAATACAACCTTTTGGTTTGTTGTTTAAAAGTGCTTATGTCAAATAAAATATTGCATGAAAACATTTTATTTGTGGCACAAGTAGCTGCCATTTATTCTGCAAATATAATAACAATGTCAAATAACAATGTCAGAAACATTGACAAATAGATTATTAAAATAATTTTATTTTGTACATTTCATTTCATATAGACCAAACACATTATAAAATATATATTAAATCTTGCCAACCACCAAATACAGCCAAAGAAAAATCCCTGTATAGTTTCAACTGGATGTTATCCAGAAGTCGAGTCTAAATACGGCACTGATCTTCCTTAACTTTCCAACAGCCATGCCAGAGATTCCATTAGGAATTACATATAGGAACTGGTTTTTAAGTGTGAGCAGTGTAATCCATCATTCATTTCAACCTGCACACATCACCCTCTTATTACAGTAAAAGCATTTATAAGGCTTCACTGGCAGCACAGGAACATCCACTACAGTGAAGAGTCTGTAAAGAATGCTGTCTACTTATAACAATGAGACATTTCAGTGTAATATCGCAACGTTCAGTGTTAAAGATTCTGCCACCACCAGGTCTATGTTCTTGAAAGCACCATCTGCCTTACTATAAACAGCCTAAATGACACAAGCCTTATCAAAAGTTACCAAGAGCCTCTGGTGGAGACTAACGGGTTAAATTTCAAGCTCCTGGATTACTGACCCTTTCCTATAGCGGTGAGAAAGCAGACGACAGCCGGCTTGTCGAGACCCCATCAGCTTGGACCCTTTAGAAGCACAAATATCTCCTGCAATAAAGATCTGCATGCACAAGCCTGATCAAGGTGGATGAGAAGGGATCTAAAACTGTAGAGCCTCGGATTCAAAGAGCTCAATGTGAAAGTCAAACTGTGTTCGAAGGTCATCGGCCAAAACCTTTAAGCAGCAGACAGAGTCACATGATTGAAAAAAACACCCAAACCCTTCAACCTCGAAGTATGGTTGATCACAATAAGCAAACGCACTACTTAAAAGAGGCCCGCACTTTTCTGCCTTTCAGTGGCTGCGGTGGTCGGAAGTTGTTCTCCATGTTCTTTCGGTCCTCTTCCTCCTCTCCGTTAAACAGCAGCATCCGGAACTTTCCCATCTAAGTCCAGAAAACAAGACAAACAGCATGTAAGGCAGAACCTGGCAAAGTGACAGAAATCAACTCTGGTTCCACATGTTATGCAACAGGCTTGGTTCCCCATGCTGTGAATCTCCTGAGCTTTTTCCATGTTAAGCTCAATCAATCATTTTAATAAGCTGCACAAGATCAAAGTCTTGTGGCCTCATGCCAGACGCGCCAGGCCGCTTTCACGGCTGTGCCGCCAACATGCCAACCTGCTCATGCTTGCTTTAATGCAATTTCCTTTGACAAAGTCTGAGGGATAGACAAGAGCGAAGACCAAATCCACAGCAGTCTCTTAGATGGACACACATCTATGTATCTGAAATGGAAATCTAGTAATAGGACACTTCATGGACATACATATGGGGTTGGTAAAATTAACGTTATTGAAAGAAGTATCTTGTGCTCAACAAAGCTGCATTTATTTAACACAACAATAAGAACAGTAATATTGTGAGATGTTATTGCAATTTAAAGGTGCCGTATGGAATAATTGAGGTAAAAATATCCAAAAAATGAGCTACATGCATCAAAAGAATGAGAAGAAATAAGTGCAATGATGTCATTAAAAAACTGAAAAGTTATAGCGCTGCCGAGATATAAAGCTAAATTAGCATGCTAAATTACTAGCCCCGGCCCCTCAGGTGTCGTTATACCAGTTTCGGCCATGGGAGGCGGTATGCGGGCGGGCAACATAAACACCAGCCAAACTGCAATGTGTACTTGAGCCTGATGTCAGTCGTGTGGAAATACAGCCCACTGCTACATTTCAGTTCAAGGAAGAGTTCAAAAAATGATTGGTCGACATTATGCATGAGGAATACATTTTGGTAAGTTGTAGCATACTGTATCTTTCAACAGTGTTCATGTTCTTTTTTCATTAGCTAGTAAAGATGATCGGTTCACGTGCGCTAGGGATCTGTGGTGTAACATGTACAAGCGCCAAAACGGTATTTATTGTTTGAATTGCGTAATAAAATTGACAGAATCTGAGAGCTTAACTAACCTGCTTGCTAAGTGTCATTTGCGAGTGTCTCACAGTGAATTCGTGTGAGTTGGCAGCTCTGAATGGCGCTAGCTTGATCAACATCAGCAAATGCTGTCTGTCAAATTAATTCAAACTAACAATAAAAGTGTAATATGAACAAAACGAATACTGTAAACTTAAAATAATAGCCCAGGCTTTTATTTTCCCATATCGTCAAAATACACCAGCTTGTTTTTGAGACAGGCGCGTCTATGAGACGGTCTTCATCATTTAGTGTTGAGATGTTGTTCATTGAGTCTCTGATCTCTAAAAATCTCCAAATGCTCCACGTGAAACTGCGGTCTTTCAACCTTTTACTATCATGTCAAATGATTTGAATAATATGTGCGAAGAAAGACAGAGCAAAACAGCACTCGCTTGTGTTGTTTGAAGACGTGAGAGTGCGCGCGGCCGCAGCACAACTCACTTTCTGGAGGTATACTGCCCCATCGTTATGGAATATGATTCGATTTTATATGCAAGATGGCACCTTTAAAATTACGGTTTTAAAATGCTAATTATTCCTGTGATGGCAAAGCTAATTGTTTCAGCATAATTACTCCAGCATCACATAATTCTTCAGAAATCATTCTAAAATGCTGATTTGCTGATCAAAAACATTTCTTATTATTACCAATGAGAGAAGTGTTTTGTGGCACACCCTGATACATTTTTCAAAAGAACAGCATTTATTTAAAATATCAATATTTTGTTACATTATTCATGTCCTTTCTGTGATTTTTAATCAGTCTAATGCATCCTTGCTGACTAAAAGTATTAATTTCTGTAGTGTAGTGTGCGCTGCACAAGTCTTGTGCTTAATTTACCTTTATAGTGTGTTGAATAAGAAGTAGGATTTCAACTGCGTTTAATGCCAAGACATGCATATTTTGTCTGAATGAAACAAACTTTGACATGAACCATCCCATTGCAAACAATTCACTCAGACTCTTTTAAGCATACATACCAAGTCCATCCACATTCATACAGTATAGCAGAATAAGAAATAAGAACACTCATTTTAATATATACTGCTTTTATGAAATAATAGGTAACACTTTACAATAAGGTTCATTAGTTAACATTAGTAAATGCATTAGCTAACGATGAGCAATGCATTAGTTACTGTATTTATTAATCTTTGTTAATGTTAGTTAATGGAAATACAGCTGTTTATTGTGCGTTCATGTTAGTTCACAGTGCATTAACTAATGTTAACTAATACAACCTTTGATTTTAATAACATATTAGTAAATGTTGGAATTAATATTAACTAAGATTAATAAATGCTGAAGAAATATTGTTCATTCTTAGTACATGTTAACTAATGTAGTTAACGAATGTTAACTAATGAATCTTATTGTAAAGTGTTACTGAATAAATATTATAAAGAATTATTTACTAATGCAAAACCAATTACAGAAAACAGAATCTCACATCCAGATCATTTCTGACCAGGTTCACTATCATCACCAACATACTGGGATGTAATATGGACTATCCCTAATTTACATCACTACCAATGATTTTGATTCAGCGGGATGGGTTCCCACATCCATCTCTCTCCACAACCATTAATTTTCATAAAATGACATCTGTCAATAGACCAAAGGATGCTCATGATAAAACACTAGCAATACAGTTCATAAATAAGGTACAATCAAGTTTATCGTGATGAACAAATGAATGAAAAAAAAAATCACAAACGTAACCCACCTGCTTCTCGGACACATAAATAGGTTCTTTCAGCACAATCCATGTGACGCTCTCATACAGTGGAGGAGTGGTGAGAGAGCCTGGGTACGTCCAATATTCCAGACTGTTGGGCAGGAGGCACTTTGGGTTAAAGCCCTTAAAATCAGCCACACTTCCCTACAAGAGAAACAAAGAAACGTGAAAGGAGTGTACTGCACAACTAAAGATGCTCTGATCAGAGGTGTAGGGGACACATGCCTATATTTTCATTAGTCGACTAATATGACTTTTGAAATGTCTCTCTCAAAATATTATGATTAATCTTCTACAATAGTGATCTGAATAATCAGATCATTAAAAAATACAAGTGCCAATACCACTAATCTGTGGTGGTGTCAAAAAAAAAAAACCCTGAGAGGGGCTGATTTGAATTCTTAAAACCTGATTAACATATTTCAAGACATACATTGATTTCCAAATGAAATCACATGCAAAAAAGCATCTGGGTGTTTTCAAATCCAAGCAGATGCAAAAATAGGGATTAAACCGCATCCATTTGGTAAGCTACCTGAAGACCTCTATTGTTTTAATATATTCATTCATGCTTTCTCTCCTTAAAAGCCAAAAGAAATTAATATGTATTTCTTTATATATATATATATATATATATATATATATATATATATATATATATATATATTATCCTATGTAAAAACACATACCTTGAATTTAACCATATATAAGGCATCTGTTATCTGATGAAGAGCACGGTGTTCATCGCCTGACTAAAAAAAGCAACAACAAAAATTAAAAGGGATATTTTTTATAATAGGTACAACAAATGCAATGTTTATTTTAGCACTTAACTGCTTTTCTAAACCACTTTATTTTGATGGTCCACTTTAGACATCCAACTAACTTCAAGTAACTTTGCAACGACATGTCAACTAACCCTCATTAGAGTATTAGACTGGTAGGGTTAGGGTTAGTAGAATAAGTTTATATAGTTGGAAATTTACTTAAAGTAGAATGTATGTTGTGGGAGCATCACAATAACGTGTAAGCAGACAGTCTGCTGATACTCTGGTAGTTGACATGTAGTTGCAGCTACTTATAGCTATAATACAAATAGTGTTATATGACATTGTAATCTTTGACAGGAAAATAAGTTAAAATTATACTCATTCATCTGTTTATTTTTATACCGTAACCTTTTTTTTTTCTTATCCTCCTAAATTGAATAATGTGATTCTAATACAGATCACATGCTCTGAACTAATTCTGTATTATGTGGTTCTTCAACGAAGGCCGATTCACACTAACTTCCAGAAAGATGCCAAGGACAGCCAGGCCATCAGGGGCTGCTGCTGCCTCACCAAAGGACTTGTACTTTATGGCGTTCCAGTGAACCAGATGAAGCTGGAGAGAGACAGAGGTCACGCCAGGATTGTGATAAAGCACAGAAAGCGAGAACATGTACAGCGAGCAGACGGAGTGCCAGTGTCCTGCACCCTCACCTCAGACACATATGTTTTCCCACCAACCGTATGCTCAGAGCCACTGCAACCCTTGCCTCCCCAGTGGAAGTGAAACTGTTTAAGTCTGTACATGTTTTCCAGAGGCCCTCCTCGGATCACTGCCATGAGAAAAGAGCAGTTTTAAGCGGGGCATTTAAATGGAAAAAAAGAGCAAGGTCTTACATTTTACATTTGGCGCTTTTATCCAGAGCGACTTACACTGCATTTCAATGTGCACATTTAACATTCAGTTCTTGGGAAACGAACCAATGACCTTGACGTTGCAAGCAAACTGTTTGAGCTACAGGAAAACTTTTTTTTAAAACTGGAAAACTTTTTAAAAGTGTAACTTATTGAACTTGAGCACTGCGTCATGCACGACATGCTGCAAACACGTCTGTGTGACATATTTTCATTGGAAAACAATGGAAAAGCAGAGCAGTCAAATGCAAAAAGACATTCTGTGTGAACATCCAATAACTTGCATTGTAATGTGACTATCGCCCTTTTTTCTCAGACTCACTCAAAGTGCACTGAAGGGAAAGACAACAAGAATACTAGCATGAAGCATTGCATGACTTTATGATCTACTTTATCTCTCCATTCATTTACACAACTGAATTGCATTTAGCACAATGACTTGCATGACAAATTTAGATAAATGATATGAAATGGATGGTTGGTATCATGCAAACCCAATGTCTAACTACTAATAGTCCAGATTAGTGAGTAAAAAACATCTGTCTGATACCACTGGAGCCAAGATACTGTCTTCAAGATACCCCTCTCTCCCTCTCTCTCATCATAGGGACACTTTGAACTTTTCAACAAATTGACAATGACAACTTAAGAAATTGATTACTTCCCAGACCTTTATGATGGCTCACAAAACACAAATGCTAACAAATGTCTATTTATTCAAGAGCTTCTATTTTGATTTATTGTTGAGCGAACAGAGTTATTACTATTTTTCATGTGTGCAATTTCACATACAGTAACAGTCATTAGCTCGAGGTGGAATGAGAAATGAAATGATGGTCAACTTTTAAATAAAGACTTTCTGCCGTGGCCCATGTGTTACTTTAAAATTAATATTAAAATATATTTATTTATACAATATAATTCTATTTAGCTGTGATGTATTTGACTATTTTACCTTTAGATTTGTTTGTATATAAACGGAAATCAGTTTGCCTTTGCAACTAACTGAACTTTTTTCTGAAGTTTAAGTTTTTTCATTTAATATTTAGATTTTATTTTACTTTATTGCAATTTCCAAAAGCGATTTTTAATAGTTTTAGTTTTAATTAACAGTAGCAAAACTGGTACAGCATTATTAAAAAATTCACACTACAAGTCAGTCTGGTTAAGGTTCTTCTAAATAAACTGCTCTATAGCATTCGACAGTCTCACAGTGGGCTTGCACAACATTAGAGCTGTGTGAAGAGGAAGAAGAAGCGAGTTATGTCTAAACGTTGAAACTAAACGTTGCCTGGTTAAAGCTGTGTCTTTCTGTGACAGTAACATTTTATAGCAGTAATAATCTTGTCACTGATACCAACCTGATCTCTCATCTGAGTCAATGAACTCCACTACGACAGAATGGCCATTGTTGGATATGGTGACGGAGGTGCAGTTGTTGTAAGACAGCGAGATAGGAGACAGTCTGGCATCAAATACAGCTTCTGCAGGGACTATATCAATAGGTGATTGGCGGTTACCCTCGGCAATGGGATAGTCTTTGATCCATGCTGATGGACCTAGAAAACAATGTTTAACAACCAACCAGAAAAGTAATAAACAAAAGCACAGTGTCACGCCTTATACTGTATAGCCTTATCTATATTAGATGTCTATGTGTGTGTGTGTATGTAGGATAGGATAGTTTTTAGACTATCAGACAAATAATATATAACAAAGATTACACATGGCTGACAGTTTTACAGTTTGACAGTCAAGCCTTGTGTGAAATCTATGATTTACTTATGATACAAAATCATGATAACAGAAATGACATTGTAAAATTGCTCTCTTCTGTAAACCCGAACAGAAAGTGTTCAGCTCTTGAAATAATTATGTCATTATGTCAATTTTTAATTATTAGGCTATTATTTATGTAATTTGTAACTTTAAAAGTCTGGGCACACCAATGAATATATTATTATTAATGCATAATTTCAACTAAAATGAAAAGAGAACTACAAACTCTATCTTTCACAATGACACGTTTTTATTGTGAGTGTGGTATACAGCATGTCTAAGTCTTCTGATGTTTGTCTGTTTTTTTTTTTAACAGAGCATATAGGCCTACAGCCTTGCTATGTTTAAGCAGCAACTATCCCTTTAAAAGATAACTGGGCTAATCTCGCATTAACCGTAGATTGGGCAGCAAAATGTGCTACTGGACATATTAATGAATGAATGAATGTGAGCATACACAAAACTGCCCCAATGGATGTTAGCTATTGATCAACAAAAGTCTGTTAAATAGACATTCAGAAAATGTCTTTAAGACGTTTAGAATAGCCTAAAGAATGTATGAAAAAGAACGTATGTAGGGTTTTCTTTTCTTCTTCTTTTAATATATGTATCAGAAAGGCTACACTACAGTCATTGCATATCAATAGGAAGCGCAGCCTATGATACGCTATATAATAATGGAATGCAATGGATAATTAAACTTACTTAACTGTTTTTCTTTATGTTGATTTTCTGTCTTGCATTTGATTAAATTATGGACGTCATTTATTTTTTTATTATTATTATTTTTTTTAATTAGCTAATTGGTTTACTTTAATCGTGCAAGCTTTATAAATGTATATAGGCTACATGTTAGGCCTATAAATATATAAATGTATACGGCCTGCATATTTATATAAAATAAATAAAAGTCTAGGCTACTTTTAATGCATAGCCTAAAATTAACACGAAGCACAACCGGTGTTTGGCAGTGGTGACTCACAAAACGTGTTTTATGGACTGATTTAGGATTCTTATAACGGTAAATTGACTTACCGTTGTCCTTCCCATATCCCCAGTGACGGCCAGTCATTGCTCCCTCTTCTTGAGCAGCGGATAAGGTGCTGTAGGCTATGTGTGTGCCGTCGGCGAGTGTCTCTAGTGCACCTGTGGAGTGTGTGTGGATCGACTCTAATGATAGAGGTAACAGCCGAATGAAGCGCGCTGTGATTGATTGACAGATGAGCTGATCCGCTCAGGCCCCGCCTCCTCTAAAGCCGATTTCACTGTCCGCACCACACAGGAGTCAGGACTTCTGTATTGAATACTTTGACTCAGTTGCATTTAATTGAACTCTCTACTAGTCTACTGATGTTTTATGATAGAATTGTTTATCACTTTTTTATGTTTGTTTGATGCTGAAAAGGGGACAAAATGAAAGAAAACAGCAGTCATAATTATGATAAAGGAGTTCACTTCAAAAATGAAATTTTCCCCATGATTTACTCACCCTCAAGCCACCCTAGGTGTATAGGCTATATGACATTTTTTCTTGGCAGTAGATTGCAACCAATCAATCGAAGCTCAAATATGTGCATCCATTATAAACAAACTCCACATGCTCCAGGGGGTTGATAAAGGCCTTCTGAAGCAAAGTATGTGTAGGAAAATTAGACTATTCACATTTAACACATTACAAAATTTAAGTGGAATCCTTATGTTCATTTGCCTGGAAGCTTTTACTTTTATTAAGTTTTAAATATGTTTTAAGTTTACTTACACAAACTCATTGTTGTCAAAGTACAAATGCCAACAAAGCATGATATCAAAATGACATCAGCGAGGTCAAAATCTTGACATCAAATTGATATAGTCACATCAGACTTTGATTTCTTTTACCTATTTTTTGTTACTACTATTATTATTGTTATTATTTTTTTACATGATTTTGACATCAATGTTTGATGTCATATTGATGTTAAATTGACATCAAATGCCCACTTGGAATCATATAGGCTGCATGGCTTGAGGATGAGTAATCATGGCTTATTTTCATTTGAAAGTGAAACTTTAAAACAAAATATCTGACAAATTGACATTATATAGTGCATGTATTGCAGAATCATTTGACTATCAACAATGACTATTATTACCAGATTTGAATTCTAACTATATTTTCAAACATGTAATTAATTAAAAAACTTATAGGTATTCCATTTGTGTGGTGCATATAACCTATTTACATAAAAGCAATAACCCTATAACAGACAGTTATCTGATACACGTGAATCATTGACATGATTAGGCATTGCCTGAATAAAATCTCACTGCTATGTGATTACTTCTGGGAATGCACACATTCACACCCATTTGATCTCTATTTGCGGCACAAAAATTAACATCAAACCTGTGCAATGTGGGTGAAATCCTGGAAGAATGGGTTCAAAATCATAAACTGTGTGAAGTAAAACCATGCTTGTTGAGTAGTTTTATCATAGATTCCATTCAGGCTATTCCAGAATATTTATATTTGTAATATATTTGAGTTACAAAAAAAGGTATTAGATGCAGCAACCTAACATGAGACTGATGATTACATGCAAGTTGAAAGCAAAGATAAAAGATTTCACTCTGTCCTGTTAAGCAATCTTGTGTTTGCTGTGTAGTTTTTTTCTCTCTCTCTAATGAATCGCAAAACAATAGTTTTCAATTAAGCCGCTGTTTAACATTCTGTTTTTTTTTGTTTAAAAAAGAAGTTGTATACAGTGTTTAAAAAAATTACACCTAGTGTTTGGGTTCTTGCAATACTAGTCTGCAACAAGTTATTGTTTTCCACACCAAATAACAGATTCTAGATGGTAAGTTATGAGAAAACAGCTGTGACAGCAATAAAAATGTCAACGCCAGCTAAATGTGCACTATGATGAGACATTTACACTTTTCTCTAACAGTATGCTAGTGCTATTACAAAACAATGACTGAATTTGATGTAATAAATATAATGTGTTTTAGTCAGAGCTGCTGTCTGGAGACTCTAGAACTGTAATTTCCCCCAAAAATAATAACACCAAATATGCTAGCTACTGAAAACATTGTCTACCATGGCACAGATACTACAGTTGTAAAGATCAGTTCAGTGCAACTAAATATTATACAGTAACAGAGCAGTCAGTGAAGTTGGAGATGTTGTATGTTGTGATAATGTTTATTAGGACAGTATTGCGCTATGATTCATTTGGCATATGCTTTTATCCAAAGCAACTTGCAGCAACATACATTGTATTATAGTTCATGCAATCCCTATGAACTAAAGTGGGGAAAAAGTACTAAACATTGCTGTATGATAACAATTCTAAGATATAAAAAAGATATGTATATTGCTGGATCGTTAGTCTGATGCTTTTTGTCTCTTGAAGGCCACTGAGGAAGCGGCCGTCTGTCATGGTGATGTGAGCTTGTAGTTCATTTGAGGACTTGATGAGAAATCATTTTCTATTCTCTCTTTGTCTGTGTTTCTCTCAGGGTTGTTAGATCGAGTGTCCACATCAGCAATGTTATCCAACCCCAGATGCTGAATCCTGCAGAAGATATTGGTTTTGTCTAGTAAGTCATGTCTGGTAATCATACCCAAACTTGTATTAGCTGACTTGGAGAAAGAGAAAGCCAGAGAAGGCAGGAGACGAAGTAATGATAATAATAATATGAGCAGGGTTTATTGAAAAGGGAGAGTGAGCCTTTGATTTTATTGTGGTCCTAAAAGAAAAAAATTGGCAGAAGGACAATAAAAAGGAATTTCAGGATGTTTTTTTTCTTTACATCTATGACAAAGGGCTCTAAAAATATGGCTTCTTATGAAAAAAGTGTTCATGTCGCTCAATTTACAGTACCCTATAGGTTAGGGGTTAGTTGATTCAAGCCAGTAGGTCAGTTGCATCTGGGTGTAATTCAACTGAATCTGAATCAAACTGCAATTTTAAAGATAATTGACCTCTTTTAAAAACAAATTTAATAAATAAAGGAGTTAAATCGATTTTAAACAAGGCAATCCTGATACTTTTAAGCCTAATATGCTCATGAAATGTTTGTCCATTACAAAATAGTGGAACTTTACATGTAAACTATACATTTTATATTTTTATCAAATTCACTATATAGTGTCCCACATTAGGAAATCCGGGACAGTATGATCTGCCTATTGTGGGACATTTAAATATGAATAATGTTTATGTGAGACAAATCTTAACTAAAGAAAAAGTGTTCCACCTAAGACATTGTTGAAATGGAAACAGGATTGTCATGACCTTTTTTTCAGAATCTGTGGTCAGATATTAATAAATATGTAATTCCTAATAAATAAGTCAAAGAAACTACAATAATAAATATTATCTGTGTGATACGATAATGATTTTATCAGTTCTTTTAAAGAAGGGGTTTCTCCATTATGCTGTTTTGGTAAAGAGGAAACAGAAACATTTATTTATTTTTTTTAACTGTAATTTTACCTAATTATTTTGGTCCAAAGTGTATGTGTTTATTTTTTATGTGTTTTACAAATCACCATAACTGATATAATGGTCTTGTTTATGGATTGTGATACTGGTTTACTGGATAATTTAACTAAAGATGTTGTTATTTTACGTTTCATTCATTCATAACAAAGAAAATGACTAACTTGGATTTAAGAAAGATTTAAGATTTTACCATTCTACATATAGGCTATCAAAGTGATTTTTTTTTTTTTTTTCATTTTATCATAGATTTTTCAGTGTCCCACATTAGGGGCACAACTGTCCCACATAAGGAAGCTACAGATTGTATGCAGACAACTTGTAATAAGAGCACTAATATGTCTATAATTTATCTTCTGAATGGGTTATCTAAATTTTCTCTTTTGATTTGATTAGGACACACTCCGTGAGGGTGGGGAGGGGAAAAGAAAAAGAAAAGAAAAAAGAAAAGAAAAGAGGTGAGATATTCTTCACATTTCAAGCAGCGCAATGGCTCCACCTCCTGGTCAAAGGGAAGAAGAACATGCCTGTCTGCAACGAATCTGCGACTGTCGATCTGAAAATAGTGAAACAGCGGCGTGCCGGTAGGAAAAAGCCGTCACGGACAGAGACAGAGGAACATGACAGACCTCAAAACGAGCAAAGAGCAGAAGTATGATCGACAGCTCAGGTATATATAGATATATAAGTCTGTTTATTAAATGACAGAATCATGCAACATGCATGCTGCACAGTGATTCCATTTCATCATTACGGTTTAGCCTTTCTTATTGCATGAACATTAAAGGCCCATCGGTCATGGCAAGAGCTTTAAACATGTTAGAGTTTCATCAGATTCTTCATGCTTTAATTCAATACACTAAATCATAATCAGTATAACTCCATTGCCTGGTAATAACACGGCTAAGCAGTTACCACTTGATATGTTCATCAGCTTGACTGTTGTGTCTTTCTGTCTGTCTGTGTATTTCTCAGATGATGCTATATAGCTATTCTTATACACAGGTTATTGAGTGTTGGTTATTGTTTGTATCAGGTTGTGGGGGGATCATGGGCAAGAAGCACTTGAAAATGCCCATGTGTGTCTCATCAACGCCACTGCATCCGGCACTGAAATCCTCAAGAACCTTGTCCTGCCAGGTAATGTCTCTCACTCACTGAACACCTCAAATCATGACACTGGGAATCTGTATGTTTTGTTGTGTTAACAAGATATTTTCTGTTCTCCTTCTTAGGAATCGGAGCATTTACCATAGTCGATGGACACAAAGTCTCAGGGGAAGATGTTGGAAACAAGTACATTTTTTTATTCAAGTAGATTTTAAGTTTATTAATTGCAGTGTGATGTATGGATAAATATACCAGATTGCACAGTGTAGAAAATGCTTCTGAAGAAGACATGGTCATGCTGTGATCTTTTTCTGCAGCTTTTTTCTCAGTAACAGCAGTATTGGGAAGGTAAGCAGATCTGTGTGGGTGTTTCAATTAAAAATAATGTACAAACCAAGTGTGACACATTCTGAATGATGTTGTGCATATTTTGCAGAACAGGGCTCAGGCCGCTACTGAACTGCTCCAGGAGCTCAACAGTGATGTGTCTGGAAACTTTGTGGAAGAGGTCAGTGTTAATGTCATCTGATGTATTGTGGTTTTACTGTCAGTATTAAGACCAGAGGCCAGTTGCACAAACATGCCAATATGTTAAGACTAGTGTGACCAACTAGCAGTTAGTTAGGGGGAATCAGACTTACTTTTCGGTTTCAAATTAGACCAATATATGTTTTTATGTAACTGACAGTCTTCTTGACATTTATGAAAAGTCTTATAGAAACCAAAAAAACAATGGCTAACCTTCAGGACTGTAGTCTTTGTAGTTTAAGCAAACGGCACCAAAGTTAAATTTAGATTTTTTTTGTTAACAAAGATAAATGTTAAAAACAAAATTATATATATATATATATATATATATATATATATATATATATATATATATATATATATATATATATATATATATATATATATATCAAAATTACAAAATTAACTATAAAATTGAAAGTATAGGAATTATGTAGTGACTGAAACAAATCAAAACAATCTTATCATTCAAAGTTAAAATTAAAATGTTAGTTTAAAAAAAAAATTAACTGCTTTTCAAATGTTTGGGGTCAAGCGATCAATTATACTTTTAGTCTGAAATGAATTCTTTCATTTAGCAATGATGCATTAAAGTGATAAAAAAGTGACAGTAAAAAAAAAACATTTACAATGTTAAAAAAAAATTCTGATAGGTTCTACCTTTTTGCTAGGTTTCGATCAGAGATCTGTTATTCTCTTTTTACAAAAATATTAAGCAGCACAACTGTTTTCAGTATTGTTATTAATAATAAATATTTCTTGAGAACCAAATCAGTATATTATACTGATTTCTGAAATGAATGATCATATCCACTGAAGACTGGATCACAGGAATAGAAAACGGTTATTTTACAGTATGATTGTTTTACTGTAACTGGGACATAAGGGACTTCTTTTAATACATAAAAAAAAAAAAGATTTTGACCCTAAATGGTTTGACCAGTAATGTAAGTTGGTGCCATTTTATTTATGGAACTAATAGCGAGCATTTAATCATAAGCCTTTATATTAAAAGGAATGGGCTTTATGCACGGCGTTGTTTCCAGTGAAGGTGTAAGGATGCTCGATAACTTCCACCGATCGTAGAGTTCAATGCAATACCGAGAATTTATATTGGTTTTTATACTCTGTGGCTATTCTAAAGAAACATTAGTCACAAAAACAGACAAAACAGACACCCCTCATTTTGTTTATGCTTCTTTTTTAAATCTTATTAAATGAGCATAACTATATATAAAATTACATCTAAACGTATTAAAGTTTCGTTTCAAAGACGGAAGGACAGTACATTTTGAAGACTCTGCCATAATCCCGTTTTCCGCGGTTTTCCTCCGCTTTAAATCTCCCCAACCGGAAACTGAAGAAGCATCCTTGCGTCAAATGCGGATCTTATGCGTGCATATAGCCCATTTAAGATTGTGAGTGACATAAATTCAGTCAAGTGAGAGGTAGTGTGTCTTGTCGAGTTTCCATATATATATTTTTTTCTTATCTTCAGTGTCCCGATAAGCTTTTGGACAACGACCCTGAGTTTTTTCACAGATTTAGTCTGGTAATTGGCGTCCAGCTTCCAGAAAGGTATTGCTAAAACACAAATCTGAATATATTGTGCTTTTATTATTTAAAAATCTTAAACACATTATCAAACAGGTATGTTAAAAATAATACATATGCTAAAATCTGATGGGTTGTACAGTAGATGCCCCTTTTTTAAAATCAACTTATATTAACATGTTATTATTGATTTATTTATTGCCAGCACATGCTTGAGGCTGGCCACTGTGTTATGGGAGGCTGGTGTGCCGTTCCTTGTGTGTAGAACATATGGACTCATTGGTTACATGAGGCTGATTGTGAAGGAGCACACAGGTAATAATCATAGTTGCTTGAAGCAAAAGGTGTTTTTATTGGGAAAACAATGGGATGTTTGACGTGTGGTCTGACAATTTGTTAGATGGAGTTGTAAGTTTATGAACAATTCTTTATTTTATGAAAGACTATGAATAATGTTTGATGGAAATGGACCTAAACCAGTCTTATTATACTATAGACTTTCTCTCTACTGTAGTGGTGGAGTCTCATCCAGATAATGCCTTAGAGGACCTGAGACTAGACCAGCCGTTCTCAGAGCTCAAACAACACGTAGAGTCCTATGACCTGGACATCATGGAGAAGAAGGTCAGATTAAAGATGATGACAGAACCTTGTTTTATTTTTATGTGACTGACTTTTTAAGGTTTGCATGTACTTAAAATTGATAGCAGTTTAATCTTTATTTTGTTTTAGGATCACAGTCATACACCATGGGTCATTGTGGTTGCCAAATACTTGGAAAAGTGGTATAGTGAGGTAATTTTTTACACACTCTTAAAAGCTTTCTCACCATGAGATCCCTTAATGTCAGACATTTATATTTATTTAATTTTTTGGATGCAGCACAACTCTCAATTACCGAAGAATTATAAAGAGAAGGAAGCTTTTAGACAACTCATTAGAGAAGGTAATATAATGTGTCTATCAGAGATTTGCCATATTGCAGTTTCATTTTCCTTTCAGCTCGGGTCTCGTTTGTTGAGGGTTTTCCTTTCCTTTTTCAGGAATTCTAAAGAATGAGAACGGGACACCTGAAGATGAGGAGAACTTTGAGGAGGCGATCAAGAATGTGAACACGGCTCTGAACCCCACCAAGGTGGAGCTCCTTACATTTGAAGAGCTGTAGTTAGAGTTTGTGTTCCTTACATTTTATTTGAATTGAGCTTTGTCCAACTGTGATGTAGGTCTCCAGTGGTACGGAGGACATTTTTAATGCTGAACAGTGTGAAAACATTACCTCACAGGTTAGTAGGGATATGCAAAACTATTTCTAAACTGCCAATTTCTAACATTTGCATACGGTTGCTGCATTTGGCTCCTAGTGGTAATTGGAAATTTCAAATGAAGCAGATGTTACTGTCCACTTTTTCGCTGTGGTAAAATTAATGAATAATGAATGCATATATATATATATATATATATATATATATATATATATATAAACTAAACAAATGATCATCAATATGTTTGAATTTATTAATATCAGTTTATGCATCACTAGCAACTTTAATTTGTCTTATGATAGAGTGCATCCTTCTGGGTGATGGCACATGGAGTGAAGGACTTTGTTCAGAACGAGGGAAACGGAAACCTTCCAGTGCGAGGAACCATCCCAGACATGATTGCTGATTCAGACAAATTCATCAAGTTACAAAACGTGTAGGTATTCAGCTTTCCAGTCAGGAAACTTCATCAGTGATGCGTTTGTGAAATTTGCCTGGTATTGTAAATTGACAAACAGTTGATACTAGTCAGGTGATTGCTATATTACAATTATCTCTTAATTATCTCTTGGCTTCAGATCAAATTTCCGACTGACTGTGTTTTTGGTAAAATGGCATTTGTTTGACGTTTTAAATTTCAGTTACAGAGACAAAGCCATGAAGGACACAGCTGTTGTGTCCAAACATGTTGAAACGCTTCTACAATCAGTTGGCAAGGTATTCACTTAATCAACACACTCTTGTGTAAAAACTGCAGTTTATCTCTTTTAATTTGCACATTCATATTAATGATCTGATCTATCGGTTTATTCCAAAGACTCCAGAGAGCATCTCTGAACAGGAAATCAAACTCTTCTGTAAGTTCAGATTGCACACTTTCATAATTTTCTCTCAGATGAGAACATTTTCAGTTTTGGGGCTTTGTCATGTCTAGTATTCCGATATTAAAGGCTGGATGCCAAATAACTTTCTCCAGCTCAACAGTGCTAAAACTGAAGTATGCCTTAAATTGAACAGTATAGTCCACATTTTCTGAAGAGACGCGACTGCTTTTTACGCTAAACAGATTTAATTTAGGCTTTTATTCACATATCATATTATTTTTTAGTTTATTCATCAACTCACACATCAGTTATGATCAACAGAACCTTAAGCATGTTCTCTTGTGAAGGTTCACTCTTGTGTTATTCATTATTTTGAGCTTCCACCAATGAGTTTGTTCTCGCACATCAAGTATGTTCCGTTAAGTTTATGTTCGCTGATCAATGTTTATATGTGAATAAAATTCTAAAGTAGTGTTGTCAAAAGTGCAGACTTCTTTACCAAGTTGGAACTAAATTAAAAGAAAAATGTGACAACACTAGCCTAAATTCAATCTGTTCAATTGAGGTGATCATGTCTCCTCAGAAAATGTTGGTCTTAACCGCTCAATTCATATGAATTTGTTTTGCTCTTTATGAACCTTTTTAAGCACCAAAGTGGTAATTGCGTAGCTGTCAACAGAGGGACAGAAAGCTCTCAGATTTCATTCAAAATATCTTAATTTGTGTTTAGAAGATAAATGAAAGGCTTACTGGTTTGGAACGGCATTAGTGTCATGAATTACTGTAATAACAGAATGTTCACTTTTGGGTGAACTATCCCCTTAACTGTGCTTCAGAAATGATGTTTACTTTTACTAACACTGAAAAATACCATGATCTACTGCATCATGTTTCCTATTCCATTAGTATGTTTGCATGCATGATGTCCCATTTTTGGGAATGCTAACAGGTAGCTTTCTTCACATACTGAATTATTAACTTCCTTGGGTAATGCCTGTGTTGTGTCCCACAGGTAAGAATGCAGCTTTCCTCCGAGTGGTGCGCTGCAGATCTCTGGCAGAAGAGTACAGTGTAGACACTTTCAATAAAGATGAAATCAGTACGCTTTCTTTACGGTTCTCTTCCTGACTATGTTTTATCTCTGTTTGTAAATGTTATGGCCACTGTACAGGATTGTTTAGATGGATTTACTAACATGGAATATGATGGTTCATTGTTGTGTACATGCATGCTTGAGTGTTGCTGTGTGTATTTAAGCAGTCGTTTCTGTCTCCATAGCATCCTGTATGGACAGCCTGGACAGCGAGATGGTTCTGTACCTCATGCTCCGCTCAGTCGATCGCTTCTATCAGCAGCACTCACGTTACCCAGGTCAGAGTTGACAAAACGGGCAAAAACAATTGGTTATTAAGAACATCCTCTTAACCACAGCATTGTGTTTAATATCCCTCAAGATTTTAAATCGTCAAAAGTAAAAACATTTATAGTGTAAAAATGATTTCTAGTTCAAATATATGTTGTTCTTTAGAATTTTCTATTTGTGAAACAATCCTTGAAAAAAAGAAATATTACAGTTTTCACAAAAAATATTTGAACATTGATTAATAATAATATAGTATCGTAAGCACTGAAAACTGGAGTAATAATTATGATGATCCAGCTTTGTCATCACAGGAATAAATTACATTTTACAAAAATATATTAAAATAGAAAACCTTACCAAAAAAAAATTAAAACAAAAGATTTTTTAATCAAATAAATCCAGCCTTAGTGAGCATATGAGACTTCTTTCACAAACATTATAATTGACCCCATACTTTTGAATTACAGTGTGTGTGCGATGTACATTTCTCTCAATTATATATATATAATAGAGTTTAATGTTTTTTCTCAGGTGTCTACAATTACCAGGTGGAGGAAGACATTAACAAACTCAAGCTGTGTGTAAACAGTTTTCTACAGGAGTACGGTCTGAACGTCAATGTGAAAGATGACTACGTCCATGAGTTGTAAGTTTAAGCTCAGAGTTTGAACTGCTCAGAACTGTTTGGATTGAAGCAGTACAAACTAAATATTTATATTAGATTTTGTTTTGTAATATTGATAATAAAAAGCACAGGTTCTCCTGGTCACTGTTTATAATTAAATGGTAACAGTGTAAATGTTATTTTCATATCTTTCAGCTGCCGTTATGGAGCTGCTGAGCCACACACTGTTGCAGCTTTTCTGGGAGGTGAGTGTTATTTATTTATTCAGAAGCCTGTAAAACACTCCATCAAACACACATGATGCATACTGTGACATCCTCTACTATATAGATTTGTATTGTATAAAGGCAGGCAGATCATATTCTCCTTTACTGATGGCATTATTACGTTCATTATTTCTGTCGCGATAACACTTAAAGAACTTAGCAACAGCTGGGTGTAAATGCATCCAAGATGCATTTGTCTTTTTGAGTTCATTTCGTGATTCGGGTCTGTGAAACCACATTTGCAGGTGGTCAGGGACAAATTTGGACCACATTTAATTAAGATGTAAATGCTATTGTGTTTTCGTTATACATAGTTAGCTGCTTAAGTAGTATGCTCTACACATAATCATTATGTCTCTCACAGAGTGGGTTGTACATTTTCTGTTAGACTAGATTCATTTCCATCTGACATTGATGTGATTCATGAAGTTCTTGCCAAGCCATATCTGCTTTTTCTTTTCTGCTGTCACATTGAGAAAAATACCAAGACACCGTAGTCGAATGGTCTGGTCAACTGATTTAATTAACAATAACCAATGAATGATTCATTTGAATCTCTAGTTGCTATCCCCAAATCCTGTCTCCTTTTTCTGTGTTTGTCCATTTTCATGGAAGCTCTTAATTGTATTTAATTATTTAATTCCTATTTAGCATTGTTTACTGTCAGAATCTTTCTGAAATAGTGAACATGAAATTAGGTCAATTACTGAAAACGTTTGGTTAAACCAACCTTAAATGTATTATGTAAGTGCCGTTCCCATTGCCATCTCAATCCAATTAAAGGGGTGGTAAAATGCCATTTTCACACGATGTAAAATAAATCTCTGATGTCCCCAGAGTGTGTGTGTGAAGTTTTATCACAAAATACCCCACAGATATTTTTATATAGCATGTTAAAGTTGTCACTTTTTGAGGGTTTGCAAAAATGCACCGTTTTGTGCCTGGCCCTTTAAATGCAAATGAGCTGCTGCAGAGGGCGGGATTTCAAGAGCTCCTGTGTGTTAGCAGCTGCTTCCTCACACAGACACTAAAATGACAGAAACTGTTCTCCATTTAATGTTAAAATGGAGTCAGTCAAAGATGGAGAGACTCAAGAAGAAGTGACAACATGTAGAATGCAACAGGACGTCTCTGAATGGTTAGTTGATGAATTTATGTTGCTGATGTGGAGTTAACTATCTTCAATTAGGATATTCTGTCATTCAATTTATGAATCATATAGGAATTGTTGTGAGATGCACACAGAGTGACTTTCTGTTTTGCATGTGAAAAGATGGATGCTGAAGTTTGAGCTGACTCACTAATGTACTCTTATACAACCACTCTTCCTTTTCTCAACATGGACCATGGTTCCGAGGGGTGGGGTTTTATGTACATTTTAGGGTTGGTGATGTCATTAACTCTAGAGGAATGTTGTGTTGCCCCTACCAGCCATTTGTTGTAGTCCTTTTCTTTAAAATCGAATATCTTTCTTTGCTTTGAACTTTGAGCGTTGTAACTTTTAATAATGTTGTTGAAGCTCAAACAGCAACATTACACACTAAGGCTCAATCCCAATTCACCCTTTGCCCCTACCCCTTAGCCCTACCCCTCCATTTTGCGCGTTCACATCTAGGGGTAGGGTGTCCCGATTCTTGTTGAGATCGAGGGGTAGGGCGAAGGTGTAGGGCTACATAGCCCTCGAAACAGATTTTTCAGAGGCACACTCCAAACGGAGGGCTAAGAGAAAGTTCACGGAATGCATCACAAATCTCCGGCGAGATGGATCGCAAATGGTTAAACATTGAAATTTACCACCAGATGATTCCATCACACACTTTATTTACTCTTATAATAACACTTTAGTCGTTTAAATTAAGAAATGGTATAATAAATTACCTTTCCAATCATACATTTCAAGGAAGGGATGTTATGATCATCATGTTTATTCAAAGTTAAGAGCAGCTGTGCTGATTGTCAGTCGTTGTCATGGAGAAATCCTGTAAAAACTCTGTAACGGCAGAGCCATCACCGACAACTGATGACGTATCGAGTTCATGAAGGGTTGTTCCATTTTCGTAGGGGAATATTTCAGCCCCTTGGCCCTTGTTACTCTGTTTTAAGGGCCAAGGGGTACACTCGAAAACAAGGGGTAGGGCCAAGGAGGTGAATTGGGATTCAGCCTAACTAAAGTTAAAAAAAGTGAAATCTTTTACCACCCCTTTAAGTTGAAGTCTTACCTAGAAACCATCCATAAATGAACAATGTGGAACAATGCCCTTTGTCTGTCTTTTGTTGCAGGATCAGCAGCTCAAGAAGCCATCAAAATCATCACGCACCAGTTTGTACCTTTCAACAACACGTTCCTCTATAACGCCATGTCACAGACCTCTGCTACTTTTCAGCTGTAGATCAATCATCCCATCTGTTTGTTCATTCCTATAACAAAGTATTGGCCTCAAATTGGCACTCAAGTTTGTTTATACTTGCTTTGATCAATGGTGTCGCTTTATGAGACGACCAGAACTGATGCTGCACACTGAATAAACCGTGTATCTCCAAAGCTTTTGTGTGTGTGTGCTCTTTCAGGACAGCCTGAACGCCTCTCTTCACTGTCATACATGTACATACATTTGTTTCATAAGTGTTCTAACCAGCTGTTAGAGCGTTTTATAGTTACAATGTCACTCTTTATGTCTCTCCCTGTACAGTCAGCCTTCATTGTTAGATATAAATGCAACATTTTCTCATGGTAATTTTAGAACTACTGTTTATGTATGTCATATAATTTTTCTAAATATGTCCCAGCAGTGCTAAGCTCTAGTGTGGTGTACTGCTGCTGTTTAGTTGAGTAGATTACAGAGTTATTTCCTGTTGTAGGGTGGAGTGCTGTGTTTCTATGGCCGGTCTAAAAGCAGAGCGCTGTCTGTGGTTTGCAGAGAATAGCTAGGTTTTCCTCACAGGGAGTCTAGACGCAGGAAAGAACACAATCGGTGGCATGTAAATGTATATTTTTACTCATTCCCAAGCCTCCAAGAATCTAAAACTTTCTGAATGACCTGGTTTACCCAGGAAAATGTTTTAGGAAAAGTTATAGAGAAGTCAGGACACTTCCATAAGTGTGTTTATAAAGTCAAAATCCAGTGGAGGGCACCCTCCCTCTTTTTGGGAGCACATACTGACCCATGTCTTTGTTTTTTGCACATTCCAATGTGGAGTGAATAATTCATTACTGCAGGCTCTCCTTAAATTGATTTGTTGAGGAGGATAATGTTAATAAGAAACCAAGCCACGTTGTTCAGTTTCCACTTCATTGTTTTCACAGAAGCGGAAATGTTTAAACTGTCTCCTCTATCCTGACTAATATATGGATGACTGTGTTATGAAACTTTCCCTGTGACCCGAGAGGAGGATGGTGTATCTGGGCCGGGTTTATGAAGGATTGCTGGGCTCAGCCTGCAGCTTTAAGATTAGAATAGATTCAATTTTATTTTCTAACCCAATGGCAATTACCCCAAGGTGATTTACCCCTTCTAAACCAAAAGTGACATTAAAGCTTGACTACAACTGAACTAGCAGATTGAAACCATCTCATGGATCTTCTGTATGGAATCATATGCACGGATTGGGATTTTTTGGCAAAATCTTCAGTTGGGCTCATACTTGCCAGTGTTATTTTAGTATTATCTGTTTACCATTACATTATGTATTACTTTTATTTTTAGATAGTTTTCATTCTAGTTTTAGTTTAAGTTTGTCATGTCAGTAGTTATAGGCGGATCTTTTGTGACGTCATCGTCATTGTTTATGTTTGTCAGCGTTGCATCATGGGAATCAGTGTGGCAGGAAACACCACTAGATACCTGTAATTTGATTGTTTTGCACGTTTGGAGGATGATTTAGAGAAGAGGACGGTTCACTCTTCCTGTGTGGTCGATTGTACGACTCATTTGGGGGCCTGATAAAAAAGTTTTTAATTTAATTTTCAATAAATAAGAACACTACAATGACGACTTAACGTCACCCGGCTTTGCAGTCGATTATTATTCGCCGTTCTGCGATCACCCACGGGAGATGCAAATAACACGCTAATTTGTATTTCCATTTTTGGCGTGCTATCAACACGCATAATCGCTTTTCAGCGTGTTTATGAATGCCGTTGACTTAATGTTACATTACATTGTGTATATATATAAATATATGACCTACCCCAACCCCGTCCCTAAACTTACCCGTCACTGGGGTTAATAGCATTTATGAGTCCTCCCCTACCATCCAAGGAAAAAAATATCGCTCCCCAGTACGTAGATGCACATTTTGCTTTGTTTCGCTCTGACATTTAACGGCATGTACATACACACGGAATCACTCTGATATTTAATGGCGGAGACATACACGCATTCACGCGGATAGCTCAAAATGCATATAGACGAATCCGGTGAAACTACCAGAAGTAAGCGGGCGCCATAACTGAGCTGTTGATGGTTAGCTTTGTGCCATTGAATGAATGAGTGAGCCATTGAATTGAATGAGCTCCATGTGACATTCCTGGATTTGGCTAATGCATATGGTTCAGTGCCACATGAGCTTCTTTGAGCAGCATTTGATTTTTTCAAAGTACCAAAATCAACAACAAATTTAGTGAAAGCCTATTTTGTAAATTTGCAATTTAGTTTCTCAACTCCAGAATTCAGCACTACATGGCTATGCTTAGAGGTTGGAATAATGGCAGGATGCACCATTTCTCCACTGGCTTTTACCATGGCAATGGAAGTAATCATTAGGGCATCAAGATGGGTAGTAGGAGGAGAGAGCTTGGCTTCTGGGATGTGACTACTACCAATCAGAGCATACATGGATGACATGACAACCATGAATACAACAGTAGCCTGCACTAATCAGTTATTGAGGAAGTTAACCGATAATATTGAATGGGCATGAATGCAATTTAAGCCCTCTAAATCAAGGATTATCTCAATAGTTAAAGGAAAGGTAGTAGATAAAACAATCTTCATTAATGGTGAGGCAATACCAACAGTTTCTGAGAAGCCAGTGAAGAGTCTTGGGAGATGGTACGATGGAGATCTAAAGGACACAGTTGCGAGTGGAAGAAGTTAGACGACAAGCAGTGGAAGGGTTGAAGAGCATAAACAGCTGTGCTCTACCAGGCAAACTAAAACTCTGGTGCTTTCAGTTTGGTCTACTGCCGAGGTTGCTGTGGCCACTGACTGAGTATGAGGTTTCTTTGACAACAGTGGATAAGCTGGAAGCGTTAATAAGTTCATACACCAGGAAATGGTTGGGAGTTACACTCTACATCAGGACTTTATAGTAAAGCCGCCTTTAACCAAGTAATTTAAGTGCACCAAGGTCAGACTGTAAATGACCTTAGTAGAGACACGTGACAAATGTGTAAGAGAGGCAGCACCTGTGTTAAAAACTGGTAGAAAGTGGTCAGCAAAGAAATCTGTGGTAGAGGCAAAGGCTGCCTTTCAAATTGGTGATATCCTGGGACAGGTACAGCATGGAAGATGGGGTTTTGGGCTCAGTTTAGCTCCTCCTAAATGGCACAAGGCAGGCCCAGCTCAAAGGAGGAAGCTGGTAGTCAATGAGGTGCGAAAGCAGGAGGTGAGAATAAGGTGTATAAAGGCCATTTCCCAGGCCAAGCAGGGAGAGTGGATGAGATGCAAGAGTGTGGAACAACGCAAGATAGTTAGCTCCACATCAGCAACATAAATTCATCAACTAACTATCGGTTAGTTGATGGATTGGTGCAGATGGATCAGTGCAGCTTCTGCAGTAATGCGGTCGATGTACCAGTCTGTTGTGGTGAAGAAGGAGCTGAGTGTAAGGCTTTCGATTTACCGGTCAATGTACGTTCCTACTCTCACCTATGGTCATGAGCTTTGGGTCATGACCGAGAGGACACGATCCCAGATACAGGCGGCCGAAATGAGCTTTCTCTGCAGGGTGGCTGGGCGATCCCTTAGAGATAGGGTGAGTACCATCCTCTTTTTCCTGGACATGTCCGGCCTTCGAGATCCTACAAAATGTCCTGGATTCAGCTTTTGCTTTCTGCAGTGGCCATTCACTGTTTACATGCACACCTTTTGTTTCAATCTGAATTCATTCCAATTGGTGAATCTAAATGTGTGTTTACATAACTCTAAACAAGTGATCAGTTGATGTACGTTTTAACATTGCTAAGAAAATTCCCGCTCCTCTGTGAGCGATGACGTGACTGGTACGAGACGCGTCTCACAGGTGTCGCTCATCAGTAATCACGCCACTGGCCTCGCTCCGTTCTCCCACGGCCCTCAGTCTCATCGCCACAGAAAACATGATGAATGGCGACTCTAGAATGTAAAAGCCGAAATCCCGAATATTTTTGACTATCTCTCGGGCAGACTTATCACGGAGACTCACTAATAGCCTAGACTTGTTTACCTACTGCGCTCTGTTACTGCTAAGTGTGGCCACCTAGGGCAGCGAAGCAAGTGCATTCTGGGAGTTGTTGTCTTTCATCCACATTATCCAAAAATACATTTTCTGGATTTTCTCAGTCTAGAAAGCTCCAAATTCAAAATAATTTCACATTTCTTCTACATAAATGACCCATTTTAAATACACATTTATCTTTCCAGAAGTGAAGTATCTCTTTAATATGATAGAATAAAAGGCCCATGTTATTTGGAATACATATAATATTATATGTTTCTGCCCCCTAGTTGCATCTCTGTGATGACGTTGCATATAAACTCATCTATAGTCCTCATGTTTAATTTGTCTCTTGTCTAGTATTGTTCACTGTAAACTGCTGTTGGAGAGTTTGTCTCTGTTCATTTTAAAGTTTTTTTTTTTTTCGTTTGGATTCAATAAACGGGTGTTCACGTCAACTTGCCTAAAGTGGACTAACATTATACATGCATTGCTGTGCCCCATTCATCCCCAGCGATTACATAGTTTATATAGTGTTCTTTCAGAAATCTGCAGTAAAGCACTTTATGAAGCTGTATCTTCATATGAAGCTGTATTAAGCCTGAATATCCATGTCTAGAATCCATTCCCTTTGGCAGAACTGCTGAACAGGGCAGCTCTTCTTCATTAATATGGATGACTGAGGCCAGAAACATGCAGAGGCGACACACAGTCTCTCACAAACACGCCTGCTCTAGAGATAAAGAGACAGTGATGGAGCAATACTATACCACATTCATTCACATATGGCATTTTTTCTCTATCTGCCATGTGAGCTGGAAAGTCCAGGACTCACTCAATTAGAGGAATATAAATTTGACAATGCGTGAGAAAAATGAATAGTAATCCATTGTTTGTGCTCATTCCAAGATTAATATTAGAAAACTAAGAATCTGAGACTTTCTGATATCCTTTAAACCTAACATTGTGTTTTTGGAAATTTTGACCTGAAGAGAATTGTCTTTTTTCAGTGGCTTTATCTTTTAGTTTATCAAGTGACGAGAATACTCGTCAAGAGATTTCACGTAGTGAAACTGGCCAGCACTTCTAGGTTGTACTTGTACAACACAGAAGCGTTGCGCAGTTACACTCAGTAAACTATCCTGAGGCCCACATAAGAAAATGAATAGTTGAATAAAGTCGTTATTTATTTATTTTATTTATTTTTTGCACAGAAAAAGTATTCTCGTCGGTTGATAAACTTAAAGATAGAGCCTCTGTAGTCACTTGAACTATTTTAACAATGTCTTTAAATTTTCTCGGCCGATCCCTTAGACAACTATGGAGGAGTGATCCAGCTCTCAGATTTAATCCAAAATATCTGTTCTGAAGATGAACGAAAGTCTTACAAGGTTGGAACAACATGAGGGTGAGTAATTACTGACAGATGTATTGCATTGGGGTGAACTATCCCTTATGTGGAAATTGTGATCAATTTCATTCACTTTCGATTAATTTAATGCATTTTTGCTGAATAAAACAATTAACTTCTTCTTCTTCAAAAAAAAAACAAAAAAAAACTGCATGTCTTTTTGAGTATAATCTAGATTTGCTAATTTAATTGTGGTCATTTATACATTTTTACTTTTAAAATCCTTAATTCACCTATAACAATTGTACTTTATATAGTTCAATAACATAGTTAACTTATGAAGGTTCTTCCTGTAGCATTTCTACATGTTTTTTCTTTTGTGTGTGCAGGAACATAATCTTAATATGGAGCATAGGACAGAGTGCAGTAATGCTATTTGTATACATTACCTCTATACATATATTCATTAACCTGAATGGTCAACCAAACACTTATATCATGCATAAACATACATTGTGTCTTTGTTCCATTCACACATTATCAGGATCTGAGCAAAGGACACTAGGTGGTGCATTATCTGCACACACAGGAGGAGCTGGTGAACAATAGATGAGCTGTCCATGTTTGTGTGAACAGTCCACACCTGTAATGTGAAAATCAATGTAATGCAATCTTGAGCACTGACACAGCACAAGTGCTTCCTGATACATTTTCGGTGCACTAATTTTCATGCTGTTCGGTGAACTTCATATAAATCAGCACATCTCTGCATACACTGCACCTATATTTGTATACATGAAATCTATAAACACAGACAAAGGGTAAAGTAAGGGAGAGAGGGGGTAAGGGGCTGGGAAAAGGCAGGGAGGTTGCTGAAATCTGCTGATTATTATTTTGGATATTTGCCTGGCTGTCTGCCAGCACTGCGCTATGTCTCTCCATCTCTCCTGGGATCTGGGATGGATTAATAAATCAAAACATTCCCTGAACATGTCGAGGCCCTTAGACAAAAAACTACATTAAAAGAAAAATACTGTGGCGGTACTAATATGGTAAATCCATGGAACTTTACCAATGATAATTGTCACATACCATGGTTTTTAAATGATACGGAAAAGAATACCATGGAATTACATCTCCAAAAACATGGTACTACTAGAACTAACCCAAAAGCATGGTTTTATGTTTGTGTCAATGTGCTCCAAGAGTATGGCAAAATGAGAGTCTTTGAGTCAGTGTGCTGATGGGATTTTAAAGAATGTGCAGTTGGCATAAAACAGCCGATAGTGTTTTAACAGTTCGCTTTCAGAGCGTATATTACGCTGGTAAAAAGGGCCATATTTAAAGACATATTTAAGCAAGGCTCCATAGTGCCTGTGATGGGATCTTCAGGCTCATCCGTGACAGACAGGCTAGTTTATGGTGTGTTTATGTAACACAGCTGCACTTACAGACACCCAGGCCCCTTTTCTCAGCTCTTTGCTCAGGGTCAGAGGTTGGGGGGCCCAATTTAGATCAATTCCTAGAGACTCACACCGGACCAGAGGATTATAGTAACTGTTAGCGTGTTTGAGATATTTCAGTTCTGGCATGCAGAGAGAGAGACAACAGAAGTACTGTTATTAGAAGACACATTTCTTGTAATAAAACATGTTGTTGGTTTGCTGGTCTGGGATTTATTAAAGAGCCCCTATCATAGCATTTGAAATGTTCCTATTTTTGTTTTGGGAGTTCCCAAAAACAGTTTACATGCATGCAAGGATAAAAAACACTTTATTTTTCTTATAATATGCATTCATTTTTACCTGATTTGCTCAACGACTCCCAAATGATTCGTTCGATGATTCATTTTCCCAAACACCTCCTTTGAGTGACGCGAATCTGCGGCGATTGGTCAAATGACCCAGTCAGTTGTTATTGGTAAACCGTACGCAGAGATTGTCGGCAACGGAACGGCCATCACCATTAATGGATTATAGCTTGTCAAGTGTTGAAAATTATATACAGTGTATGAACAAACGTGTCAGAAAAAGTGCACTTTTCCACTTTCCCTTACTCGCGTCTCCATCAAGAGCGAGCTTTCCCGGCGAAACTCACATTGCGGCGGCTTTTGAGGGGCAGTGCTGATTATATAGAGCGAAAATACGGAGCTTGTGAAACATTGTTAGCCTTGCCTTTTTAGTGGCAATGGGGTTTAAATCATTTTTGGCTAAGTCGTTTAGGAGGTAATTGCCATATTTCAGTGAATGTCTGGGGAATATCAAAAACAAAACTAACTTTACTGTGTGTACACAACACACACAACAAAATATAATATTGTGCATGCTACGGAAAACATAACAGCAAACATTATTAATAATACTTAGAGATTGTGATTCGGAGGAGGACGAATCTGATCCATATATACTGGATACTGAGCCCTCCTTCGGGAACAACCGGCTTGCGAATCCTAATGATTCGTCATTAAAATAATGAGAACACAAGGCTGGGGCTATACTGTTGTGGTATCGTTGCAAATATGAACTCTAACTACTGATTCTTCACATGCTCGTCCCTGAACAATGAAAACAAGTGGCTGAACTGTCTTTGCAAGTAGAACACAGCGTCTTCTCGACATGATGTTATTCAGTTGAAGTTTTTGAGTCATAGATTTGAATGTGTTCTAGACTTCAAGTTTACACTACCAACTGCGCGGCAGTAACTGGGCGAGGTCATATGCCAATGTTTCTACGTCACTACGAAACAGCTATGGCTCGTTTCAAAAACAATTCATTCCATAGACTCAGAGTCGACTCTCACTTTATAAAGACAATAACTTTATATTTGGTGCACTTTTAGATATAAATCTTTGCAGGATGTTTTCATTCCCTTTGAGCTATAGTCCACACTAACACTTTTAGGGCCCCTTAAACGTCGGTAGATGACGATCCCGGGTCGTCATACAACTGACACTTTACCTTTAACGTCAGTTAGGTGACGAGTTGGGTTTAGGGTTAGGTTTAGGTCTGGGGTAGAGTTAGGATCCCATAACGTCATCTACCGACGTTTAAGGGGGCCCTAAAAAGTCGTATATTGACGAATGGTCAAAAGACGTCCCAAAACGTCAGTTATATGACGAATTGGGATGAGATTGCGCTGTCCACACTACATGAACAGTCATTTTCAAAATGATATGATAGGTGATAGGTGCTCTTTAAACTTGTGATAGGTGCTCTTTAAACTTGTCTGAAAAATGGGACAGATTATGAACAGATTTGAAGTTTTAGTACATACATCCGAGACGTTTTCTTCATCCATTTTTATTGTCTTTGATTAACACTTTCAAATGAGTCTCCTTTAAAGGGGTGATGAACTGAGAAATAAAAATTTCCTTGAGCTTTTGACATCTAAGAGGTCATCATATTATAAGAATATCCTGTAAGTTTCAGGACTGAAAACGACCTTGTTAGTCCAATAAAAGCTTTTTTTGACACCAGCCTCAACAAACGTCTCGTTTTTGAAAGTGTGGAAGTATGACGTCAGTGACGCTAAAACCCCACCCGCTCATCAACGCCTACTTCAACACGGCCGGTTTAGCCCCTCCCACATATTCGCGCATTCACGCATAGGTAAACAAAAGCATACCTCGTGATGACACACCGGAGCGAGCTACCAGCAATAAACATTCCGTTGACAAAATATTTTGCCGTGCCTGGCTGTGGAAGAAGACAGTCGCTTCATAAGCTTCCTCTGGATTCCAATATTAGGAATGCCTGGTTAAAATTTGTTTTTAATGACGTTCCAGCTGATGAGTGTAAAACATTATCCGTATGTTCTCTTCATTTCACAGAGGATTGTTTTGTGAACAAGACACAGTTCGAGGCTGGATTTGCAGATCGATTAAGATTAAAAAAGGCGCTGTACCTTTTATATTGGATCCAACAGGAGTGGTGCAACACACTTATGTGAGTAATATTTTTATTTTAGAAATTATAATCTACTTGGCTAGCATTGCATTGTTACAGATCGTTTGATATCTAATAATTATGTGTATGTGTCTACAAGTATCCGTTGTATTCGAGGTGCTGTTGGTTCATTGTCCCGCAATTCGTGACTCTGGGTCAAACATTTATGGGCGAATCATTCCGATTGCCATTTTACAACAGTGGTTTTCAAAACAAACTCCCCCACGTGCACCGATCGAAACCGACGACAGAGTTGAAGCTCATTATAATATGCAAAACCGTTATCCACTCACTGCAGTGGGTGTTTACTTCCTAGTCTTTAATGCGATACGCCCATAAAATCCGAGCATTGTTCAAGTAGGCTGAAAACTAGGGAAGAAAATATTTTTTATGTTTTTGAAGGTAAAAACTGAGCGAATGTCATAAGTTGACCTCAGACAACAAAATAAAAACATTTAAAAAGCCAGTTCATGACCCCTTTAATGTAAACTCTTGTGAGTTTGTCCATGTTTATTTGTGTTTATTTACAAAAAAAAGTTTTTTTTTAAAACAGCTTTGATTAATAAAAAGCTTCAAAATAAACACATTTACTTGTAATATTAATATTTTGTAGCAATGTAAAAGTCTTTTAAAAAGTCTCTTGTAATGTAATGCATCCTTGCTGAACAATATTAATTTATCAGATAAATAACAAAAATATAAATCAGAATGTATATTGATTACTATTTTAATTGTGCCAATTATGTGAAGATTGTATTCTGTACATTGTGCTTTACATTGTTTCGGACCAAATTCAAGATTTTCACACATCATTACACTTTTATACTGTGACCAAATCTACTGTGAAGATTTTTTTTAACTCCCCCTCTACTGTGTCTTGTTACTTTATTCACACAAACACACATTCATCAGCTCCAGCTCACACTGAGACCAAACATGTAACACACCCTTAACTGGCCACCAGAACCCTGAGTTCATTTTATCTGTGTGTTTCTGTAAACAATGGCTCTTGAGAAGCCATAGACTGTAAGCCCTCCAAAGCAAACTCAGCTAGACTATGATGGATCTCAGAATGTGGATAAACCCTCAGCATCACGAAGACCCTCATTCTTCAGAGATGTTAGAAGTGTGGCAATATTTATCTTTCCATGACAGAGCTTTGCAGTGGGAACCACCATATCTCTAATTTTACAAAAAAAAAAAAAAAAATACTTGCTATTTACAATAATGGACCATTCTATAAAAAAAATGCACATGAACATTTGTGCAACAGTTATAATATGCAAAACTACATTTACATAGATATTATGCAAAAAGAAATTTACACAGTAATATAATCTTGCTCTCTAATCTTGTTGGCATATGTATTTGCATTTTTTTTTTGCGGTTTACAGTGAGTGATAATGCAAACAAACATAGAGAGATAAAGTAAGTTTGTTTACATGCACTTCAAAAGTTTAAATTCAGTCAGACTATGAAGTCTTTTTTTAAATGTTATATAAATCTTTAGTCAGACTGAAATTAATGCATGCAAAGTCAGATAATAGACCTATATATTTTGATTGTAGATCAGCTTCGTCCAGGATTTGTATTCAGACAATAACATCATGTAAATGCATTTAGTTTGACATTTATAATATTTTTTTCTGAACACTAAATATCTGTGAAATCATGTGCACTAGGCGTGGTTTGGGGTCAGTAAGAAAAAGCTTAATATTGTAAAATGTTAATACAATTTAATATAACATATATATATATATATATATATATATATATATATATATATATATATATATATATATATATATATATATATATATATATATATATATATATATATATATATATATATATATATTAATAATAGTTAAAATGTAATTTATTCCTGTAATGAAAAGTGGATTTTTTTTTTACTTTAGTGTCACATGATCCTTCAGAAATCGTTCTGATGCTGATTTAGAAACATTTGTTATTGTGTTCAATGTTAAAAACAGTTGTGCTGCTTAATATTTTTGTGGAAACTGTGATACCGGCACATTATTTACAAGATTCTTTTATGAAAGTAAACGTCAAAAGAACATCATTTATTTGGAATTTTTTGTGACTATAAGTCCTTTCTGTCACTTTTGATCAATTTAATGCATCTTTGCTGAATAAAAGTATGAATTGACTTTTCAAAAAATCGTACTGACCTCAAACTTTTGAACAGTAATGTATTTAAAAGTTTTGTGCATGTAAGCATGTGTGTCATACAAGCAAAACATGCAGACATGCCCCCTTTTTTTGCATTCCCTTTCTCCGCCAAAGTCAAAGGCACATAGACACACACACACACACCTGTGCTCAGTCTCACACTTCCTGTTACTCAAACATGCTGTTTGAATTAATCATTCATAATTCACACGCTGATAGTGAGGCTGTCTTTATTTCATCCTTGAGGCAGTGTAGAGTGTGTGTGTGTGTGTGTGTGTGTGTGTGTGTGTGTGTGTGTGTGTGTGTGTGTGTGTGTGTGTGTGTGTGTGTGTGTGTGTGTGTGTGTGTGTGTATCGAGAGAGGTGGGGAGAGACAATTCGAAGCGCAAACCCAGTGACCCATGCTGCAGGACGTACCTCCCCACTGGGTGGAAACTTTCTGGAGGCCATGCTGGGAAAACAAGAGCCAGAGATGGAAAAGACTTCAAGAGCAAGGGGCTACAGAGAGAATTCACATATTCACATGCATTGTCTTTTTCTCTTTGCTTCGAAAGTGGGGCCTCTTATCTTTACTTCAGTAGACTACGGCCTTGGTCAAACTGACACATTTTATTAAAAAATCTCACCAATCCCAGCTATGCATGGAATTCTTTTTAATAACCAATGGCACATCCTTGAGGAAACAATAAGCTTGATAGTGTGCTTAGCAGGGACAGCATCCACTCTCTCCCTCTGAACCTGTCAGGCTCTACAGTGAGGTGTTGATGAACATGGAGAGACACAGAGAATTCCACAGACAAGTGGTGTGGCCTGCACTTCTCGGGGTCATGGATGGAGCACGGGTGTTGCTATTCCTTCCTCTGAGAAATCATACCAATAGGTGCAAAATCAGAGATAAAGCCAATAAGGAGATACACAACTTCCTAAGCACAGCTAGAAAATAAAATAGTGCAAAAGATTACCGTGTGAATAGAAAAAAGGGTGATTAAATTCATTTAAACTTATGAGCATCTAAAAAAATGATATCTTAAATGCTCATCTTAAATGAGCATCTTAATCTTACACCAAAACATGGAAATGATGTCATTAAAGGGGTGATGAACTGAAAAAAAAATCACATTTTCATCAAGCTTTTGACATCTAAGAGGTCATCATATTTTAAGAATTATCAGTAAGTTTCAGAACTGAAAACGTCCTTGTCAGTCCAATAAAAGCTTTTATTGACACCAGCCTCAGCAAACGACTCGTTTTTCAAAGTGGGAAACTATGACTTCAAAGAGGATAAAACACCACCCCAGCAGAAGAAGATTGACGCCTCCTTCAACACAGCTGTTTAGCCCCACCCACTGATTCCACGCATTACTCGCATAGCTAAATAACATAGATTCCTACCTTGTGAAAAACCGGATCGAGCTACTGTACCGAGCAATATAAAATATTGTGCAATGCCTGGTTGTGGAAGAAGACAGTGGCTGCATAAGCTACATCTGGATTTCAATAGGACTGCATGGATAAACTTTATTTTTAGTGACGTTCCAGCTGATGAGGTAAAACATTG
The DNA here is from genome assembly GCA_030378365.1 of Hybognathus amarus. Lineage (NCBI taxonomy): Eukaryota > Metazoa > Chordata > Actinopteri > Cypriniformes > Leuciscidae > Hybognathus > Hybognathus amarus. The sequence continues at coordinate 368,399 of JAQIUQ010000503.1, forward strand.
TCCGTCTGTTCGCTTCATTTCACTGAGGATTGTTTTGTAAACAAGACTGGATTTGCAGATCGATTAAGAGTAAAGAACGGTGCTGTGCCGTCTATATTGATTCTGACTGGAATGGTGCAACACTCGGACTCTGCTCGAGCGCCATCGCTGAGTCCAACATTTCTTCTGCCTTGCTCCAAAAACTGAATATCCAGCAACATCGATTGTCTCAAGATCTACCCATTCAAACCATTCAAGGCAAGCCACTGGGTCAAGGTCGTATTCACCATTATACACCCACTTTAAGTCTTCGAATAGGTTTTTACACTATTATGGTGCTGGAGGAGTCCACTGCAGATATCATCCTGGGACGCCCTTGGTTAGTTCAACATCAGCCCAGTACTCCACTGGGGAACCAAGGAAATTACTCCGTTCGGGTGAAAATTGTTATGTATCCTGTCTCAGTACCATCCAGAAAAACCCTTCTTTGTTCCGGTCCCAGCCAATTACGGATGACTCTAGAATTCCATTTTGCTTTACTTTGGTGGAAAGCCCTGATGTCCAAGTCGATATCCCAGTGGAGTACTGGGCATTCCACGATGTCTTTAGCAAAGAACTGGCTACCAAGTTACCACCACACTGGCCATGGGACTGCGCGATGAACTTGCTACCCAGAGCAACCCTTCACAAAGGTCATATTTACCCTCTGTCCATCCCCGAACAGAAGGCCATGGAGGAGTATGTGGAAGAAGCTGTAAGCCAACAGTTCATCCGACCATCTACCTCCCCTGCCGCTTAGAGTTTCTTTTTTGTGGCCAAGAAGGACGGAGGCAAACCATCAATTCACAGTGAAGTTCCAGGCTCTCGACATCCGGGTAGCAAGCGCACCCTCTTGCTCCTCAGTCAACGGTACTGGTGGCCGTCCATCTCCAGAGATGTCTCCAGGTTCGTCCGTGGGTGTTCAGTCTGTGGCATCACCAACACCCCAAGGAGACTCACTGAAGGCAAGCTCGTACCATTACCTCTTCCCAGATGACCATGGTCACACATCGGAATCGATTTCATGACTGATCTACCCAATTCAGAAGGCTTTACCTTCGTGTTTGTCATTGTGGACCGGTTCTCAAAAGGTTGCTTGCTGATCCCCTTACCTGGTCTTCCCACAGCTTTAGATACAGCTGAAGTCCTATTTCACAACTTATTTGGGAACTTTGGTCTTCCAGAGGATATCTTCTCGGACAGTGGACCCCAGTTCATCATCTTGAGTGTCTATCAGCCTCCACTCTTTTCTTGGTCGGGTGAGACCTCGGAGGTTCCAGCTGTCGACTTCTGGTTCCATCAGAGCGAGGGGTATGGGACTCACCTCATGTGCATCTACAACAGGCAGTACGGAGAGACAAGCAACAACCGGACCGTCACCAACTCGAAACACCTTGGTATCAGCCAGAACAAAAGTTGTGGGACATTCGTCTCTGTCTGCCTTGCCGTAAGCTGAGTCCTAGATTCATCGGACCATTTACCATCCAGAAGCAGTTGAACGAAATGACCTATAGACTCAACATCCCCCCTCATTACAGGATTTCTCCTTCATTCCATGTTTCTTTACTCAAATCTTTCACTGCACCATCTTAGATTCCCAGCGGCGAGGTCTTCGGGTGGATTACCTGGTGGACTAGGAGGATTACGGGCCAGAGGAACGTACTTGGGTCCTACGAGATGACCTCTTAGATCCTACTCTACTCACCCAGTTCCACAGTGATCATTCAGGATTCCATCTCCACCATGATTATCATCATCGCCCACTCATTCCCTTTCACCCAATCAGACACTTCCCTGTTCATTATCCCCTGATTACTAATCACCGTCACCTGTGTCCCATCACCGCATGGACTATAAAACATTCACTCTCACTGCAGTCACTTGTCACAACATCTTTGCCCACATGACCGAATATAAGCTTGTGGTCGTCCTACATTCATGCCATTCCTTTTATGATTATTTTTTGTCATGGCAGATTTTTTTTTTTTAAGTACGAGGAAGGACACCATACCTTGAGATCCTTATCTCTGAAAATGCTTAGTTTTTTTCCTGTGCAAAACTCAGTCATGATACTATTTTGTTGTGTTAGCTTTCCAGGGCATTGCTGTATGGACTTTAGGTGTTTAAATTGGTTTTGGCATGTTACACATTGGTTGTTAAGGTGTTCTGGGCAGTTGCTATGTGGTTGTTTACTGAACCACGTCAAAAGAGACTATTGTCAAGTCTCTATATTCTGGTCTCTATGACTCAGGTTCCTTCTTTAATACAAATACAAAGAGCTATAATAGTCGCAAATGCAACAACAAATTAAAATAAATTAAAATCTAGACATCATTGTGCGTATAAAATACATTAACATCAAAGTTTTGTTGTAATAAATTTCCATGTGAAATTCCCCTTTAGAAAAGCACCACTAAGAAAAGAGCCTGCTGAGAACAGTATGAAGCACTAGACGGACTAATTTCCAACAGACATGGAAGTTCTGCAGTCATTGAAAGCACTTCAGCATTTATGCAGCATGAAAAAGATTAATCCAGGGTGTTGTATACGAGTGTGGATGCTGTGTGCATGTGTGTGTAGATTTGTTAGGGGTGTCTGGCTGTGCTGCTTTGCATGTGTCAGCAAGCTTGTATGCACTGTGCCAGCATAATGCTACAGAGACCGACAATGCAGAAGTCAGCAAGAGAAGACAGGATGAGGGAAACAAGATAAGATGAGATGGGGAGTGGGTGATGAGTAGAGGGGGTATTGGAAGAGCCAGGTCAGAATCTTGATTTTGTTTTTAATGTTTGGTGTAAAGATGTCTGTGTAGTGGACTGTCACAGCCACAGGAGGGAGCTGCTTTAGATACACCACAAATTTTTGAAAGAAAACATCCATCCACCCATGCACTATAAGCTAAGCTTCCTGAGAACAGCTGTTTAGAATATTTGCTGTTTACTGAATACTTCACTGACCCTTTTTTTAAATAGTAAGTAAAACAGTAGGCATTCTGCAACAATGAATATATTTCAAACTCTAGCCAAAGTGAATGCCCTGTGGCCTTATAACAAGGCACGTGAGTGGGCACCTTAGCCTGTAAGGTGGGAACCTCTAGGTGATGATCTCATGGCCTCAGCTTCATCAGTACTCCAGCTGGGTCTGCTTTGCATGTGCCCACTGCAGTTATGGCTAAAAGCAAAATTACCACCTCAAGCTTTGGTCTGTTTCACCTCAAGGTCGATCAGAAATGCGTCACAGCTCTGAAACCTTGAAGAGCGATTGACTGCTACCAGTCAGGTGTAAACCTGGGGACTTCCTCGGGTGTGCAGGTGGTGCATGAATGCCTCCACCTTGGGATGGGGAGCGCTGCACAAGGGCAGACCGTTCTTCGACCAATGGCCAGAATAAGAGAAGCTCCTACACATAAACTGTCTAGAAATGATGGCAGTCGACAATGCGCGGAGGCACCTTTGTCCCTGAATAAAAGATCACCACGTCTTGGTCCGCTCGGACAACATGTCATTGGTAGCCTTCATAAATCACCAGGGCGGCGTCAGATCACGAAACCTTTACAGGCTGCCATGTGCCTAAATCCCTCAACACACTGTTCAGGGCCCAGGTTATTTCCCTGTCAACCCTGCAATCGCTTGAGCACCGCTTGCTGACCGATAAAATTACCCCATTGGCAAAAGTATGACCCATATTGTTACAGACGTTTTCACCCCGACTGTGTGGAACACTGTGAAAGTGATTTGCTTCCTTGGGAAGGTGACTTATTGGGAATGACACTTCTTGCCTCTCTTCTCAGACTCTGGTGATTGTGCACTATATGAACCCCAGGCACTTGCCCTTGGGACTTTGGTGTTGGATCCCAGCATGCACAGTGTTTTACACTGTGTTCCCCTAGTGTAAGATATTACGCAGTACGAGAGAACCTCTCGTAAGAGAACGTACTCAGTTACTAGAAAGAGGGAACGAGTACTGCGTATCTTTGCCGTGTCTGCAACACGCTCTGGTTCGCTTCAGTGATGAAAAAAAACAGATTATATCAGCCCATCGAGCTACTGTATATTCATAGGGCTTGGCCACGCTCGCTTTGGCAGGAGGTTGATGCAGTTAGAAGTGTAGCGCCCTCATTGGACCGCGACCAAATGGCCACTCACCTGCATGCTGCCGCAACGTGTTTTACATTAATACAAAATCAAGGATAATTTTTTGGCTTCAATATCTCGTGGAAAAGATGATATCCCCTAGTGTTAGATATTACGCAGTATTCATTCCCTCTTCTAGAGACAACCAAGGTTATGTTAGTAACCGAGTATGTTATGTCATGACAACTCTAGGGGAGATTGGCATGGTAATGATGGATATGCCAATGTTAATGTATTTGGTCTTGGTGGAATACATCTGCTACAGATCAAGTACCAAGAATTGCTACTGCCAGTACATTCACAGATATCGCTGTGAGCATATAAGACATGCTGCTGCTGCTGCACATGTACGTAACATGTACATGATTTAATGAGCCTCAGCTCATTGGCCACTGATGCATAAGCAACCAATCAGCTGTGCTACTGTTTGTAGACAACGATGTGCTTGCATATTGCTACCAAATGCGTTAAAGACCTATCAGCCTGCACCAAAACTTCCATGCCTTTTATTAAATTATTTTTTGAATGAGCTATGATAGCTTAAAGGGATAGTTCACGGAAAATTCTGTCATTAGTTACTCACCATCATGTCATTCCAAACCCATAAAGCCTTTCATCGTTCAGCTTCGGAACACAAATAAAGATTTTTTTGGATGAAATCTGAGAGCTTTCTGTATCTCCATTGACAGCAACTTCCCGGGGGCAACTTCCAAGGCCCAGAAAGGTAGTAAAAACATAGTTTTTTTGTTGTTGTTTTTTTGGGTGAACTAACCCTTTAATGATAGCTAACATGACAAAGCCATGTTTGAAAGTTTAAAAAAATTGGGAGTTACAATGTTTTATAGCACTGGTTCTCAAACTATTTGACTTCAAGATTCTCCAATACGATATTCAAATATTCAAAGGCGTCCTGTATTGGAGATATTTACACTGGTATTTATGCTGTAATTATGAAAGCACATTCTTTCTTTCTCTGCCTTTATTAATAAGTCTTTAAACATGTTCTTTCAGCACTGAGATTGTGTTTAATCTGCAATCATTTCTATCATCAAAATAACTGCGATATGATTTTTCAGTAGTGCCATGGCCTTCCGGCAATACAGTTCTTGTTTTTAATACTGGCCTTGGGGTTTAATCATCTCAGGGTTTGATCATGTTGTTGGCCAGAACTGAGTGTGTAATGCATGCACTCTCTTATGTCCATTTCTCACTGCCAAAAACACTCTAGCACACTCACAGGAAGAGGTCAGTCTGCAGTCAGCTTTGTAATCCTAGACTATAGGGTGGATAAAACAACAGCTTTTTATTGTCTGATATTAAGGGGATGTTATTGTTGATGCTATCACTCACCAGCCTGTTTGAAAATGTTCAGATAATCAGGTTCATGCTCAACTTTGATCAGCACAGGAACAATCCTCTCACTGAAGGAGATAGTGTTGTACAGAGATGACCTGCATTCACTGACAGCTTTTGATTTTAAGGGAGCTCTGAATTTGGGTAGAGGGGTATTGTCAGATGAGACATCGACTTTCCTCCCACCAGGCAGACAGAGAGACATACAAGGACCTCTGTTTCACCCGCTGCATCAGTGCCGTGTTTGGAATGCTGCAGGGTCACGAAACGGGGATCAGACAGTGTTATGCAAGTGTTTGGGTGGCTGGATATTACTGTGAGTGTGCATGCAAAAATGGCTGTGTGTCTTGAAGGCATGAGCACTCTCTCGCACTCACCCGCAGTGTGATCAGTCTGTCTTTGTTAGTTTGTGTGAGCGACAGCCAAAACACTCCACAAATGTCCGTTATCATCAGCGTATTATGGTTGCAGACTACAGCAAATACAAAAACCAAATCCATCCTCTCCCCATTTCTACCTTCTCTCTTTCACTTCCATAAAAAGTGCTTCTCGAAAAAATAAAGTAATAATAATTTAATTATAACATGTAATTTAATCCAAATAGACTATCTTCAGCGGGTTTTAGAAAAACATAAACCACATGCTGGATTATAATTAATTTGTGAGAGCTTAGTTTGGAAAACATGTTAAAAATATTACTTTTTGTCCCTGGCAGCCTGGAAGACAAATGAGGATTCGAGACCACAACGCTGAGTTTTTCAGATTTCATTACCCCTTCTCTAGAAAAGCTTGCTGCTCAAAATTATTTCCACAATCGCAGAGGTAAGAGTTGTTATAAATAATAATGTTTTTAATGCATTTATCGTTTTGGACAAAAGTGTCTGCCAAGTGCATTAATGTAAATGTTCTCAATATTTCCAGAAATGTGTGCCACCTGAGTGACTGTATAATATCTTTAATCCACCCAGGTATTTTTAAATTGTTCACATAAATCACATTGTCATATACTGATGACCATGTAGTATGTTCAAAGTCTATTTTTGTTGGGGAGTCTGTGTTGTATTGCATTAGGAAGTTACTTGTCCTTTCATTTCCTTTTTTTATTTTGTTTCCTAATTTCCTTTTTTAACACCCCTTGTATGGTCTCTCTCTCTCTTTCTCTGAGAGATTGTATCATGTTTGCATACTTCCTTTATTACTTTATTTATCTAAATACAGAACTACTGAAAAGCACTGCAGGCTGTGAATAAGGATGTGTGTGATAACACACTTCAGTGTAGTTGTTTTATTGTCAGTACTAATGTACTAGGAACTGCATCAAAAACGCCATAAGTTTTCAATAAAATCTAAACTTACATTAAAAAAAAACATGCATGTACACTACCATTCAAAAGTGGGGGTCAGTAAAAGTTTATTTCTTATGCTCACCAAGGCTGCATTTATTTGAATCAAAATACAGTAAAAACAGCAATGTTGTGAAATATTATTACTATATTAATTTTCAATTGTCTGCTTATTTATTACACATTTGCTGTGATAAAAAGACCATGTTTAAACACATGATGAAAGAAGCACATGACTATGTCCACCTTGCTAAATGCTTTTTTTACTCAAGATAATGCTTTATGAACAATAGTTCATAAATATATCTTTATATAATTTTGATAATGGGTTGAGATTGCATTCTAGAGTGACTCGTTAACACTAAAAGTGCCAGAATTCCATAACTACTAGAACTGCCATAGATTCCAAACTCTATATCTTTGACATACCCAATTAAGAGATTAATGCATTTATTGTATTAGGACATCTTTTAAAAACAAAACAACACCAAACTGTACATTTAAACAAGTTTAATTATACATCTATAAATAATAATATCATTAGTAGCCTTACGTAATTCGCATTTTCACAACAGATAGGCTATATTTCCATGTCCATTCATCATAACTCAAAAACAAGATAATAACAACTAGTATCTTATTTAGATATTCTGTTGACAGTGAGAGAGACAAAAGTCAACCACGGAAAATGTAACAAAAGAATACTGCGAAATTCAATGTGGTTAATGTGACAGTCAATGGCTTAAAAAAAGGTAAATATGTTCATTTAATTTTTTTTTCAATGAAGTTACTGCAGCTATAAAATTCTAAATAGTCAAAATTACCGGCATGGCCGTTCTAGTGACATGGGGAAAGAACAATTACAGTAGTTTCTTCCTAATCAGATGATACTCTTTAGGATCAGTAGTAATTTCTACAATGCTGTTGTTTTTCAGACAAATTGCTCCCCTATTTCAAATTCACCAAGAGCGTCATAGGTAGCAAGTCTTACTCGTTTTGAAGCTAGTGAAGGTAAGTAAGAGTGTGTCTTAGAGGAATTCTATAAACAGGGTCAAATTGACCCGCATACTCTCAGAAGAACTTTTTACCATTTAAAACGTTTCTATAGTCGGGGAGCCAAAGTCTCAAAAATGGGTTGAATCTGACATGGTCTGCCATACTTTTTATTTGTGTTTGTTTCTGGTAACTTTGACTCTAAGAGTCAGGTAACTCAGGTAACTCTGGTTTGACTCTGGTAACTCTGCACTGCCGGAAATATCGCGAAAAATAATTGTGGCCATTTCCAATATTTTCATATTTACTTAAAAACTTGCTGGATAGTATCATGGAACACTTACACACACATGAGCGCATATGATCTTAGTAGTTTTAATGAGTTCGGAACAACTAACCAATGGTAACTAACGGACTTTGAAGCTGCTCATCATTGTCTGTGGTAAGTGACAGTGGCTTTAGTGAATACTGGTAGGTTTGCCCCAGCATTTTGGGAAAGGAATGGTAATATGGTTATTGTAATGGTAATTAACTGAAAGGACCACTCCAGTCTCCAAACAAGTATATTTACGATGATACCAAACGTATCCCAGTAGCAGCAGCATTCATTCTCTAGTAGTAGCTTTAGCCGTTTTAGCTAATTTCGGTGGTTTCTTTAAACAGCCACAACTCCTCACAGGAATAGGGTAGAGACTTACTCTTTTTTTAAATGCTCAGAATCTTATCTTATGCGTCCTATATGTCCATTTTGCTTCAATGGAAGTTGGAAACTGGTAATAGTTAGCTAGTTAGCTTGTGGCATGAATGGCCACATACACACAAAAACTATATATTGCTACAGGACATCAGACTGTACACAATACTGAACAATACAAATGCTATATTTGTAGCATTTGTATGAACAATTTATTACAGATGATACTTCAACTTGTTGACGTTTTGGAGTGATTATAAGAACAGTTTAATAAAATCAATAAAGTCAATTAAAAAAATCTGTGGTAAAAATCCATTCTTGCGAGTAGCAACCATAGGGATAAAGTCGGCCCTGCTCTCTGCTCAGTGGTGTTTTACAGAAACTTATTCATAAACTTCAGATGGTTCCAAATTCAGCAGCTCGGATCGTTACATGAACACCATTTAATGAGCTTATTGCTCCACTTTTAAGGCACCTTCAGTGGCTTCCAAATAAGATATTGTATTCAATTTAAAATTTTACCTTTTACTTAAAACTAGCACCTTCATATCTGAGTGAACTTCTTCATGTACCTACCTGATCTCTCAGGTCTTTTGTTTCTGTGACTCTTGTTGTACCATCTGTGCATTTGACTGCCATGGGAAGTAAAGCCTTTAGTTGTATTGCTCCTGCAATTTGGAATATTTTACCTCAAGATATACCGTAAGTAATAGTATATTAGTCTTTCAATTTTTAAATCGCGTCTTAAAACTAAATTTTTAGATTAGCCTATCCTGATTGATTTTAGTTATGTTATTGGGTAATTGATTTTACAAATCACTTTTACTTTCATTTACATTTACATTTAGTAATTTAGCAGACGCGTTTATCCAAACCGACTTACATCTGAGGACTAAATCAAACAAGTCAATCTGCATTCCGGATGATGATGGGCAGATCAAAAATGAATTATTATTATTATTATTATTATTATTACTACTACTACTAGCTAACTAGCTTTTGACAAATCACCCACTCTATTACAATACAACAATATATACCTATACAATACAAGGTTTTTTTTTTGTGTGGCCATTCATGCCACAAGCTAATTAGCTACAACTTTTCTAAACCTGAACATAACAACTGGCCATGTAGGCTAGGTAATTGCTAACAGCAGCTAACGTTTAGTGTAGCCTTTAGTTATTCTTACTAGCCTACTATCTGTCTGACATGAAAAACAGTTCAAGGACCACACCAGCCTTCATACAAGTGTATTTCCTATGATTCTTTGCTCCAAACATATCCCTGTAGCAGCATTTATTCTCATATCTATTTCTTCACCTAGCAAGTCCAGTTGAAATTTTCGCAATTTCTCAACTTCAGGTTGAAGCAAAATGGACATATAGGACACATAAGTTAAGATTCTGAGCATTAAAAAAAGTCTTACCCCATTCCCTGTGAGGAGTTATGACCGTTTAAGAAAAACATCGAAAATGGGCTAAAACGGCTAAAACTAGCTAAGAAAACTACTAGAGAATGAATGCTTCTGCTACAGGGATACGTTTGGTATCATCATAAATATACTTGTTTGAAGACATGGTCCTTTCAGTTAATTACAATTACAATACCATTCTATTCCCAAACTGCTGAACACAATGATGTACATACAGTAAGAGCTTCGTTGTGCAGTGTAATGTGCGTCACTGATTTCATAAGTCGAGTTGTCCAGATAAACTTGCACTGTGTGGAAAGATTGTTCTTTGATCGTTTTCTGTAAAATTTGATTACAATTTAAATAAGATTATTTTCATCTTACTAAAAGAAATGTTGATATTTTAGTCATTGGCTTGACTTATGTATAAACAGTGTTGAACAATTTTGAGAGAAAGATTTCCTGTCACATCAGAAATTGTTGCTTGGTAGCTCGATCGATTTATTTTCAGACGTTCATCAAGGCCAGTTCTGTATTGGCCCAAGTTGAGGAAATAGTCGTAGGTGAAATGTTTGGATCATACAAAACTTTGGGAAGTTGTGTTGGTGCATTTTCAGAGAAAATAAAATTAACCCATTGTTTCTTCAGAGGCTCGGATGAAGGAACTGAAAAATATACCATGCTTCGTTCGTTTGCAAGACACTGACATCTCTCGAGGAAAAATTGTGCCTGCGGGTTCGTACTTCCTGTTCTTAGCTCGTTTGGCAGGCCAAATTCTCCATGTGAGCAAAGCAGAGAAAAGGGAGAGTTACCTTTCCTCCGGATGACGTCATAAGGAGGAGATTCAAGATCAGCTCATCTGAGCTGCAGGGAAGAGAAAGATAGCCAAAGCTCTAGTTTACACCCAATTGAAAATTCTAGATACGACGGGACCAAATACAGGCAAATTTCACAAAGAAAAGAAAAGTGAAAATTTCATGTCAGGGGACCTTTAAGAATTTTGAGAGTCACCTTAAATTCTATTGAAGTGCCTGAAACCTGTTTAGATCTATTTAACAGTAGTGAAATCATCACAGATCCATTAATTTTGGTTGGATTTTTTTTTTTTTTTTCTGTGGATTGAGTATAGTGTTTGGTGAAAAGAATATTGATGTCATAACTTAGGGGAATAGTTGATTGCCAATGAAGTAAAGAAGAAAATATTGGAAAAAAGTGAGAAAACGCCTAATTTCTATTGCATTAAATTGATGCAAAATCAGTACATTGTGTTATGTGTATCTGGAATGCATTTTTTTAACAGTCAACCCACTAAGGAATTGAGGAGAAAAAATCATATTTTTCTGATAAAAAATAAAGGGTACATACACTAAAATGGACAAAAAACACAAATAAAAAGTATGGCAGACCATGTCAGGTTCAACTCATTTTTATTGAGCTACTGTGACTTGGCTATATGGAGCCTATATGACTATTGGCTCCCTGACTATATGTACCATTTTGCACACTGTTGGTACCATACCTTTGAGGTACTAATATGCACTCTTTAGAGACAAAGGGTGTATATTAGGATGTGTTTTAGTCTCCTCAGAAGCACACCCTTTAATCATTTGTTATGGTATCAGGCCAGACCAATTTTTTAGAACATCCAGCAGAAAACACACACATCACTCTTGCTTTCTCTAGTTTCTCTTCTCATAGTCTGTGTAATAATGTGTGCGATAAGTGATATTAGCTAAAGCTTTCATGTGTCTACTCCAGCATTTGTAATTGCCCCTCAAGTGGCGCACTCAAGATGTCTCGATGTAGGAAATGTTCACTAATAACTCTTTTTGTTCTCTCTAGTTCTTCTGTACTGTTTGCTGATGCCTCTGGCTTTGCTCTGTGCACCTGGGTGCACGGCTGTGTGGGCATATGGCTGGGTGGCAGAAGAGGAGGTGAGAAGTGTGTGAGGTTGAGAAAGGAAGAGGGAGTGACAGATCGAAAGGATTTAATGAGGGCCAGACCACCAGACTGGTAATCAGTGATCGCACTCATAGTGGTCCTTTTTGTTTGAAGCTGCACTGCAGGATCTCCCTCCCTAATGTGCCAACTGCCTTCCTCTCCATTTATTCACTATACTCTCCTCGCTCTTTATCCTGTTTCTTCCTTAAACCGCTCCTTCCTCTGTCTCTTCATCTCTTTCTCTATCAATAATGAGACATACTGACATATATTCCAAATGTATATTTATACACTACAGTTCTAATGAATAGAGGCAGTACTATTTGTTTAGTAATAATACTTTTATTAAGCAAGGGTACATTAAAGGGAACAAAAGTGACATGTATATACTTAAATGCTGTTATTTTGAAAATCATATTCAACAAAGAATCCTAAAAAAATATCACAGTTGCCACAAAAACAATTTCCAACATGTTAATAATAAGACATAATAGTATAAGGTCAGTAGCCTAAGTTTTTTATTTTTATTTTACTCTATTTTTAAGTAATTAATTCTTCAATTCAGTTTCCAACACATGAAGCACAACTATTTTCAACATGGATAATAAGAAATGTTCTTGGGCAGCAAATCAGCATTTCGTGGCCCCAAGAATTATTGTAGGCTATCAATATCTGAACATGCAATAGGCTATATCAAAATAAAGAACATTAATAAAGAATATTCTAGCTTCATGGATTCTTCTAATCAACATTTGAATGTGGGTAAGTTTCATTCTAAAAAAAAATAAATAAAACGCTACATTTTATGCAAAAATATTAGAAAATGTAGTTGTTGTCAAAGAATAGGCTTTGTGTTTAAATGTTCCATGTAGTGGAGCAACCCGATCACACTAAATGCGTCTTTATAGCACGCATGTGTATTGTCGTGTAATATATACGCTGAAAGTGAGTTTTTACGTGCATATGATACGCATTGGTTGGTTAGGTTAAGTTTAGGTGTGGGGTGGGTGCGTGTGTATTATACGTTTGGCTAGAATTAGTGGTTTGGGGTGCGTGTGTATTATACGCAAATTAACTGTGTATCAATTGCACGTGAAAAACTGCGTCTCATATGCACGTAAAAACTCATTTTCGCGTATAAATTACACGACAATACACATGCGTGTTATATAGACGCATTTATGTGAGAACAGGCTGAGTGGAGCGGTAACACTTTTACAATAAGGTTCGTTAGTTAACATTAGTTAACTACATTAGGTAATATGAACTAATAATGAATAGCACATATACAGTATTTGTTAATCTAATACTCGATTAAAATCTTGTTAACATTAGTTAATGCACCGTGAACTAACATGAACAAACAATGAACAGCTGTATTTTCATGAACTAACATTAACAAAGATGAACAAATGCAGTAACAAATGTATTGCTCATGGTTAGTTCATGTTAGTAAATACATTAACTAATGTTAACTAATGAACCTTATTGTAAAGTGTTACCAGTGGAGCTTGTTACCCTCTTGTTTAGTTACAGGGTAAATGTGACATTACTGGCAGTAAATTACGCTCTTAGAGAAAAAAGGGTTTAGTGGGGTTCTGTATATGAAGCATAGGGTTCTTTACTCAACTCCAAAGAACCTTTTATGCTAAAAAAAGGTTCTATAATGACAAAGAAAGTAACCCCTTTGGCACAAAAGCACATCGGAGAGAGGAGACAGCGAGAGACTGTGTGTGTGCGCGCCTCATGCCACAGACTCAGGCATCGAAACGTCAGGCACCGAAATTCTCCATTCTTATTCGGTCTGGTTACTACCGCTTACGTCAGTTGGCCTCCTGGAGAACCGAGTTTTCGTTACCCAACCCTAATTATCAAGTCTGAAATGCGTGCAAGTGTCTTAATGCTTCAAATCTTGTTGTTGATGTTTGTGTGTGCCCAAACCCCAAGCTTTACAACCAGAATGATTCGCCCTCTATGAGTTTGTTTACCAACAAAATGACTTTCAAGTTGTTATATACAATTCTTGCATAGTGTGCCTTTAACTGTATAAAGGTTTGTGAAATTGATTGTAATGCAGAATTGCTGGAAGTGCAGAACAGGGTATGCCAATGGTGTACAAGGTCTCATGATCTGACCGACAGCTTTCTGTTTTCACTCAGACTCTGTTAGTAATGGTGAAACTGATAGCGTTGTTGAGCTGTAACATCCAGCTTTATCAGCGTCAGTTAGTGTCTGAGAGACTGTATATTTGTTAGCACATGTCTAGCTTAGACAGGCCACAATTGCACTGTCCTAAAGGCCTTTCTCTCCTCCCCACATCTACACAAACACACACACATAAACACAAAGAAACTCTGTGTACATTGTACATGCATCAATGGGCATTAGGATGTGTGTAGAATGACAAGATGTGACAGACTATTATATATAAATAATATTTTTTTTTTTTTTAATTTAAAGCTCTGCAGAACAGATAACTGCGTCACACACCATACAAACAGACATGAACTCTTATCTGGCAACACAGCCGAACACACATCTCTCTCTCTCTCTCTCTCTCTCTCTCTCTCTCTCTCTCTCTCTCTCTCTCTCTCAAACACACACACAGAGACTGTTATTTTGCCTTGTCTCCCTCGACTCCCCTCAACTCTCTTCTCTCTGTCCCCGCTGAACGGTCATCTAGTTGATAAATAATTCAGTGCGGCAGGTTCCCTGGCATCCCTGTCTTAAGTAAGCAAAGCCTCTGATTTAGCAGTGTCATCCTCATGCTTCTAAAATCCAAGGTCATCTCTTGTAGACTACAAGCGCTGCCAGACAGAGTCATATTGCTGTTGCTTTTTTATGGCTAAAGTCAAGTTCCTGCTAATGCATAATGTTCAACAAAGGAGACTAGTGAGTTTACTCAGATATTACATTATGCTACAAACATAGTCTTATTGGAAAAACATGCCTATACCAAAAGAGGAAAAAACAAATACCGCCGGTGTTTATCGACACTGAGATGATCATTCCCCTTACGAAAAAGAAGTATATTTCAAGTTCATTTTATGTAGTATACTTAAGTAATGTTCAAGTATATTTTTAAGTATACATTATGTAGTAAGTATACGAATGTCACTATGTACTAGCAGTAAACTTGTAAGTGTACTATTTTAATACCACTTGGGACTAAATTGGCCCAATTTTAGTATATAAAAGTATATGTTTAAGTGTAACAGTAAGTTCACAACTAGTTCATAATTATGTATCTCATGTGTACTGCAAGTGCATTTATGGGTATACTAGTAGTTTACTTTTTTACTGTAATACAAGTATACTTTGAATACTTAATTATACTTTTAAGTATTTCTGTATTTAAATATCGAGTACAAGTACAGGACAAATATACTAGCTTTTCTCTCAGTGTAAGTCAAGTTCACTTAAGTGTAACTTAAAGTATAATATACTTCTGAGAAGTACAGGATAAAATAAACTGAAAGTATACTTTCTTATTTTTCAGTTAAAAAAGAAGTATACTAATGACACACTTGAATAAACTTATTTTTCTCCTCATTCATTTTTTAAAGTTAGCTATCAACCCTGTTAGTATTCCTCAATCTATTCATTGTTTTCTAATAATTTTTTTTTTTTTTGTAAAAAGTGTATAGGGTCACTGATGTCCCAAGGAATGTAGCAGTGCAAGTCTATTTTTTTCTGTGCAACAATAATTAAATATCAGATGATTTCTTATCCCTCAAGGTGGACATGTCTTATACTGACAATAATGACATTTTTAATGCATAATTCAAGTGCTTGGGTACAATTTTGGAGACTTGTAGAAACAAGCTAAAATATCAAGCTCCTTTTTTTTATCTATCCATATGCTTTTGTTAACACTATCGGTTAGGTTTAGGGTTTATGGTAGGTTAAGTATGTCATTTTCAGACATTAAAGGGTTCAGTTCACCCAAAAATGAAAATTAAGTCATTAATTACTCACCCGCATGCTGTACCAACCCCGAAGACCTTCGGAACACAAATGAAGATATGTTTGATTAAATTTGAGAGCTGGATCACTGCTACATAGGCACCCTGAGAGATTGACGAGACGAGAGTTCAAGAGATTTCCACGACGCATGCGCGAGAACTAAACTAGACGGAGTAGACGAAGTTCGCAGTTTTTGCACATGCGTCGTGGAAATCTCTTGAACTCTCGTCTTGTCACCTCTCAGGGTGCCTGACGCCCTCAGGCCTACAAGGATGAAAAGGAATAGTCGAATAAAGCCGTAATTTTTGTTTTCTCCGCACAAAAGTATTCTCGTCGCTTGAGAAAACTATACTTGAGCCACTGTTGTCACATGGAATATTTAAACATTTTCTTCAATGATTTTCTGGGCTGTCAGGTTTCGAATCCCTTAGGCAGCCTATGTAGCAGTGATCCACCTCTCAGATTTAATCAAAAATATTCTGCATTATGTGTTCCGAAGACTGAACGAAGGTTCTTGTTTTGATTGATCGGAAGTAGAACGAGGAAGACACATACCTATTTATACCTGTTTGTCTTTTAGTTGGTCTGTTCCCTTTCAAGGGGAACTTCGAGACTGCAGTTGGCTGTACGCGATCACCACGCAGACGCGCTCCCATCGCGTTAGCCGACGCAGCTCTCGTTCCCTCTTCAGGGAACCAGGGTTACATGGCGGGAACCTGAGCGTCGCTTTTGTCCATTTGCGGCCACCCTGTGTCCCGAATCTTCTTTGAGGGGGAGGGTCTTTGGGTTGGTCTAAACTGCATTATGATCGTATAGAGATCTTTTCGATGGAATGGACAAAATAAGCTCTGTGCAATTTGCACCTCGGAGAAAACAGAAATACATACAGAGAGCAGCAGCTTTCATTTAGAAATCAGGAATGGTGCAAGGAACATTGTTGGTTTGGTATGTTTCTTTGTCCTGAAAACAACTCTTGGGCCCCCCAGCCGGCAAAGAGTCCCAGCTTCGGCTAGCACACTTCCCATAATGTTTACGCGTTAGGTCAAGTAGGTGGAGAGCAAGCAGTCTTTTGTGGCTGTTCGGAACACATTTGACCACATGAGTGTCCTTACACCACAAGCAAGCAATCCGGTGAAATGGGTTTTCGACTACCTCTGGAAGTAGTAGAGTAGTGGAGAAGCTCGAAATGTTTGACCACGTCAATTCGACTTGTATTTAGCAGTCGTCCACCCTGTGATTGGATCGATCAGAAATGCATCTTAATCAGCGGTAAACGGCCATTGACAACCCAGTTTATTAGGACGTACATTCGACTAGCCAGCATGTGGATGTGGTTGTTTTACTTGAAGAGTGCATAGTTCTGATGAGAGAGCACTGATACTTCCCTCTTATTCCAAACTGTACTGTACTGTAGGTTTCGAATACATTGTAACCAGTAGACTGTTTTCTGCATGGAAGGGCAGGAATGGAGATTTCAATGGCTCTCTGTTTCTAACCTGCCTACATTACTGAGAGTTTTCTAAGGTGACTGTGCCTGACATAGTTTTAATATTTAATCTTAAACACACGAACACACACACACACACACACACGCACATGCTTTAGATACCCAGTGCTACTGTTCACCTGGCTGTGTAAGGGGACCAGCATGCTGGGTCCTCCAATTGTATGTTCAGGGTGCGGATTTTAACATTGCAGGATACAGTTTGAATGAAGGACAACAACATTTTAAATACTGCTGTGCCCAAGTGAAATTTTACTGATAAATCCTTGTCAGTATCATTACCATACCGGTCTGAGATGTTCCTATTTAAGAATGCAGTGATCATGTAACATGTGTTTTTCTCTGCTGTTTATAATCAGAACTTTATAGCAACTGGCAAAGGTAGTGATCTACAATATATAATGACTGGAAAAGGAGTGTAACATTAAACACAATCCGTTTGGCTGGATTGTTGCGCTGTTTAGGGAGAAATGAGCTCTGCTTAGCATGTGGCTTCTGGTTCCTCCTTCCTCTGTTTAATGGTCTAGAATGATTGAGTGTTTCAGGGTCTAAAATTCTACTTCTCCTAATGGCTGAGGGTAGAGGGAAGAGAAGAAGGGGGTTGGGCGGCACGACAAAGAGCACATCTGACCCCCAGTTGAGGCTTCATGCTTGGGGCTGTCACCAGCTCACACACATACACACACATACACACAGACCTCCACCTCTCACACTGTCTTCCCTTTTCCTCACCTCTGGATGCGAAATGTGCATTTGGCTGGGTCTGTTACAAAAGTGTGCTGCAGAGCTTGAACAAGCCATGCTGGGGAACTGTGCAATCTAAATAGGCAGGGAGGGAGAGACAGCAATAGAGGGGAAAGGGGAAAGAGGCAGACCCAGCACTCTCGTGGCGATTACGCTAACTCTGTGGATCAAATACTCTGGTTGTAAAGTATGACTGAGCTCATGTCGAAAGCCTTCTGCAGACCTGCACATATAATGACAGCTGTGCAGAAGCAGCTGCACAGATGGGCAGATGACAGTTGCCAGCCCATGAATCACAAAGGGGAGCGAGAGAATAAGAGAGGAAGTAGTAAAACAATGGGGATCCCCTTGGAGTGTTTGTAGCATTTTTAACACTTTGGTTGTTCCTTTACTCCTGCATCTACTGCTGCAATACTGATGTGACTGGACCACAGTCATCCTTTGACTTTCATCTGTAGGGGTCAAAAGGTATTCTTGTAGTCATGATATGGATTTCAAGAAACCACCCTTTCTTTGTCTATGTCAGGGCACCTCACTTTTGTTCACATCTCTCTCTCCTCTTTCTCTTTCTATCTCTCTTTTCTCTCTCCTTTCACCACTTTATCGGCATTCAAATCAAGTAAATCTATGGGACATTTCCACCATAACGTTGCAAAAAATTGAACAATTAAAAGTAAATATGAAAGAAAGAAATGAAATTAAATATGTGGTTAGTTTCTCTGACATACTCCAGAACACAAGACCATCAAACTATCACACGAAACAACATTTTAGCAACAAATTTTACATGCTGAATGCTGAAATGCTCCCACTTTGTCTATTTGTGTGTGTTCCAAATTTTTTAAATAAATAAATGTAATAACAATTACAAGATAAAAAAGAAACATGCAAGGCTGAATCATTAACAATAAGATCTATAAGATGCATTTAGAAAATAGATAAAGTGAATATCCATTTCATGGCAACTAAATATCTTTACAGCTGCAGTCCATAGCTTTTTTGGATTAAAAACGATCCAAAATAAATTTTTGAGCAAAACACCAGCCAGTCTCCAAAACTCTCTGCTAGCCTTAGCTTGAATCAAAGCTGTTAAGCTTGTAAAAATGTTTTTAATTCCAGTGGTACTGATTCGGTTTCAGATGGAGATTCGAGCATGTCTTTGCGTCATTACGTCACATCTGTAAACATAAAGAGTCTTGGCTAGTAGGCTATATTGCGAGTGAGTTTTCTCTACAGCACTCTGATATAATTAAACTTATCAAGTTCGATGGTCGGATCCAGAGAGGCTCAAACAATGAACACCAGTGACAACTAGAAGATTCACCGTTGTAAATTGCAAAAGACTTCGGAGTAGCTACTGAAAAAGAGACTGCAACCGACTGATGCGGTCCAAAAAACCCAAGAATCTCCTCAAACATTGGTTCATCGCCGTGCGTGCCGTGGCACAAGCCACGTGAAATTGATAATTCCTGCGAATAATTGCAATTGACCCTTCGCTAAGCCCCGCCCTCCCTAGTTACTGTTGCTACGCCTGTCAAGCTTTCGCGGCTGGCACATCTATTACAGTGTGTCTGCACCGGTGTCAGACATTCCCAATGAGATAATTAGTCATTTTCGGCGAAAAAGTGAAATATCTGAGAGAGCGAGACAAAAGGGACTGCAGTATTGCATTCGAGGGATATATTCACGACATAATATGCAACCGATTAGAGAATAATTTCTTAAAAATTGAAGCTAAAGCCTAACGTTATTGTCCCAGCGCAAGCAGCAACCGCCTCATATGCTGACCATTCAAATGGGAAACACAAATTGAGGAACAGCTATGTTCATGCACAGCAGGGTATGTGAAAATCCTAATAATTATAAATCAAACAGTTTATCCATAAATCTTGTGGAACAAAACTAATACCGAGAGAGCTGCGATCGGATTGGGTTAAAGTAACTTAGTCAGGGGTAACGTTAGTAGGACGTCGATTAACAAAATGCTGAAATATATTTTAAAGTATGTCAGTGAGCCTTTGTCTTGTCTTTAATCTTATTTTACGTCATATCATTATGACCAAAGAACCGTAAATATTTCCAAGCAATAACGTTAGGTGTTTTTGTTTATCATGTCGACATTTAACCGTTGCCGGTGAGTGGGTCTCTCACACTGCTTGATCAACGCCCATCATTTCTCCCTTGGCTTTTAGATTTTCTGGAAGGAAAACTATTCCTCTGCGTCGCCAAACTTCTGAGGATACCGGTATCAGA
Source organism: Hybognathus amarus (assembly GCA_030378365.1). Taxonomy (NCBI): domain Eukaryota; kingdom Metazoa; phylum Chordata; class Actinopteri; order Cypriniformes; family Leuciscidae; genus Hybognathus; species Hybognathus amarus. The sequence goes on from JAQIUQ010000503.1 coordinate 388,755, forward strand.
TTTGCACAATCCATACACACAATTCTTCAGCATGTTTCCCTCGTCTCGAAGCTCTTCCAGACCTCCCGCGCATAGTTACGGTTGCTAAGACGCGATTGGCCAGTGGCGGTTTTCGGCATGGCTTAGCGAAGGGTGCAGATTTTGAACAGAGATTGCGACAAAGAGGAGAAACTGGCGGACTGCAGCTTTAAATAACATAATACTTTTAATACATGTGCCAGATTTGGCATCGAGTGAATAGACCAATGAAGGGAATTTTATATTATGGGGAGGCAGGGAGTAAAGATCAAATGTCCTAATGTGTCAGGAACAGAAAACACATCGAGTTTTGTGCCAAGGCTCCAGTATAACACATAGTGCTGGTGTATCCAAGCACTGCAGCTGTGGCTGCACAACTACGCACTGTGTAGAGAGCCTTTAAATCAAGATGCAAACAGGGCCTCTCATCTTGTGCACTAAAGCTAAGGAAAAGAGAGGGGGGATAAGGGAGGAAGGGAGCTAGAGAGAAAGTTGAAGGAAGGAAGGAACCAAGCACAGTAAGATGGGGAATGAGGAAACAGGACACCTTGTACAAACTTCTCACTGGACCTTTCTCCTTAAATCTGCAAACCAGAGTTTATTTCTAGCGACAAACAGCGTTTTGTGTAAGAAACCCTAAGAACTTATAGAGCAAGATATTATAGCGTTTTAATAATAATTAGTAAAATATTTCGAAACATGTGTATAATGAACTTTCTTCAAAATATCTATATATTCTGTATTTAAAGTAAGTTATACAGGTTTGTATTGATCAGAGTGAGAGAATCATGATAGATTTCCATTTTTGGGTGAACTTCCCCTTTATGGCATTGCAGCTGCACAATGTTTGTTTAAAAAGCGTTTTGTCCACATAATACTATCCATTCTCATTTCACAATGGTAAAAGAGATAACGTTCTCCAGTGACTCTAAAAAAACACTGAAGCCAGTGAGTTCATTCACCCATCCCACCCCCCTCAGCTTTAGAGAGACATTCCTTTCATAAGATCTGTATGGCTGCTGTTTTTTTTTTTTTTTTTTTAAGAAGTGCGAGAATTCGTGCTTGGTATGTGGAGGAGCTGGTCTTATAGTGCCCTGCGGAGGGCACTCGGGAACCTTGAGATATTTCCAGCATCTTCTCTCGCAAAGTCCCTTCTCATGCTTCTCACAGACACACACAGAGTGAGTTCAAACATACCCTGTAATCACTGCAAAAGGCCCTCTTTTCTTGTAGATAGTAGGTGAGAGTAGCATGTTTACAGTTCTTGGTTTCTGAGCTCTTCCTATTCCATGTTGTTCATTTGTCCATGTGTTTTCCTTTCTATGTAGAGGCCATTATTTGGGTGTATGTGTACATGTAAACATATCTAAAGGTATTATCTTGTCTGTCATGGCCACTCTCTCCCTTTCTACACAGTGTCAGAGCTCCGAGACCTTTCCCAGTCCTGTTCCCCCATTGCAGTCTTCTGCATTGTGCCGGCATTACCCTCCTATTATCCTGAAACCTATTTCCTCCTGTGAAGAATAAAAATCAGTTTCCCTGGTCTACCACAGCCTGATTGCTGAGTTAAGCCTCTGAACAGACATTTGCTTTCATGGACATGTTCCATGTTACTCAAAACAACACGTGACTGAGGCCCAGCCCCACAGAACAAATTTACAAAGTCAATGACTCTTGGGACATTGTTGAAATGGTGACTTGCCAGTCAGATCTCTTCCATCACACAAACTGGCGGAAAACAGACCTTGAACGTCGCAGCTCTCTACAGGACACCACTTTTGTATCAATTTAGAGTCAACGCTACACATGCTGAGCACATGCTATTGAAACAAAATGTGTTTGCTCATGCATTAGATACATCTAATTGAAATCTCTTTTTGTATTGAAAAACAAGTTCCACCCATCCAGCACAACATTCACAAAAGTGCAAAAAAGAAAAACAGTTTTTTAAGGTATAACAGAGTGTTTTATTTTCTAAGCCAAGCCATTAAGTTAAATGAACATTACCCACTGATTCTCCCAACATGAAAAATTTCAAAATGCTTCATCTCTTCAAACTTCCGTATTACATGGTGAAAGAAATGGTCTAAATTGGATTATATACTATTAAATGCTAATCCAATAAACCATTTTAATATGCATCAGGCTCAAACACAAAAGATGATTTTGTTCATTCAAATCATTTTTACCATTGTTACTGTTCATGCATTTCTGTTCTGCCATCTTGTTTTTTTATTTTCTGTTCATTTGTAATCATCATCTCTCTGGTTTACATATTCAGCTAGGCCTGCAAGCTCACCCTCTGCAATGACAGCAGGACACCGGCCACAAAACTTCAAAGACGACCGCTCTCTCTCTCTCTCTCTCTCTCTCTCTCTCTCTCTCTCTCTCTCTCTCTCTCTCTCTCTCTCTCTCTCTCTCTCTCTCTCTCATTTCCTTTTAAGCTTTCATCCTCATTGTTTCATTCTTATTTCGTTTTCTCACACTTAGCTCTTGGGTGGTTGTATTTCTTTTGGTTAACGCAGAAATTCCTTTGCCTGAGAGAACACAACAGGCATTTTTCACATTTATTTTCAGAAGCCTGTGCTGTTAGACGATTGTTTACATTTGTTTGTTTGCATCAATATGGGATTCACATTTAAGGTTTGTTCCTCAGATTAAATTGACTCACTGTGGCACCTCTACCATGTCGCCAATCATAGTTGGAACCTGAAAGTCAGCATCCAAACTCAAGTCCTTTTCATTTCACAGTCACTCAGCACTCTGAGGGGTTCTTTGTCCTCACACCATTTACACGTGCCTCAACTCGGGACCCAAGGACATCCAAAAGCCTATGTCGTGGTGCCTGCTCATGGCACTCCCATTTACCTAGGGAGAGCTGACACAGATTCCCTCTGCTGAGCAGAACTCTCCACAGTCTCCATTATTCAGCTTCTCTTCTATGACAGTCGGGGCAGTTTCCTCAAGGCAGAGCTCATTGGTCGAGGTTGAGTCCAAGATGACAATTGTGGGAATAGACTCCTCTGCTATCTTTGCTCTGTCTGGGAGGTTCGGGTTGTGTTGGCTCTGCGGGTGGCACTGGATCTGCTTTTGTTAGTGTGACCTCAGGAAGCAGCAGCAGTTTCAGTTTCAGGGCTTGGTGACTGATGGGGATTACTCCAGGGGACAGGCTCAGCCTTCTCCGGACCAGTTTCGCCACACTCAATGCATCGGAAACAGGTTCAGGCACTGGGTAGACTCGGCAACTGACTCTGGAGCTACTGCCTCAGTGACTGCCTCTTGTTCTGGTGTGACCTCTGTGGTTTCACTGACAACTTTGCAACCTCCTCAACCACCTCTCTCGTACTGCCTCCTCTTTGATAGGTTCTACTGGCGAAGCTGCAAGTTGAGGCGATGGTACAGGCTCCTCTGGCACAGGGGCGAGATCTTCAGGTGCAGATTCCTCAGCTTTGGGACAGTTGCATGTTCCTCAGGTGCAGCTGCATGTGTCTCGACCACAGCTGTTGGTTTCTCAAATAGTGTCTATCGGGTTCCTCTGCCACTGGTGCCTTAGGCACATTCTCAAGTTCTTCATGTGTTGTTGGAGGTTCTTCTTTCACTGGTGTCTTCACTGGTTCTTCTGTTGCAGTCACAGGGTTCTCTGTCACTGGTGTCTCTGGTACAGCATCGGTTCCTGGAGTGTAGCTGCAGATTTCTCTACTGCCTGGTGTGGTTGTCTATTCCCTCAGGGTGCAGGCTGCAGGTTCTTTTGTCACTGGTCTGCTCTGAGAGGAGTCTGACGTTCCTTCGCACTAGCCGTTCCTCAGCTGCTGGTTTCCTTTCAGGTGCAGCTGAAGTATTTTCGGCTGCTGCTGCCTCTGGTGGGAGCCCTGGGTGTCGGTTCCTCAGCTGCTGGCTCGTAGGTGCAGCTGTGAAGTTGTCTTCGGCTGCTGGTTTTTTAGGTGCAGCTGACGTCTTTCGGCTGCTGGTTCTTTAGGTGCAGCTGACGTCTTTTCAGCTGCTGCTGCCACTGGTGCAGCTGTTGGTTCCTCAGCTACTGGTTCTTCAGGTGCAGCTGAAGTCTTCTCAGCTGCTAATGCCTCTTGAGCAGCTGATGGTGTTTCTACTGCAGCTGCTGGTACCTCTGCTGCTGGTGCCTTTTGTATAGCAGCTGTTGTCTCTACTGCTGTTGCTGCTAATGCAGAGGCTGGAACTCTGTAGCTCGCTGACTCTGACACAGCTGCTGGCTTTACAGCTGCCGGTTCCTCTGGAGCACTTGGCTGGTTCCTTAGGGTAGCAGTAGACGCTCTCGTGTGCTGTAGCCACTGTTTTTTCTGGTGCAGCATCATCCTTCTTCTCCTCTGCTTGTTCTGTCTCAAGATGCGGACTCTCAGCTGGTGTTTCAGACTCCAGCACTGGTGCTGCTGCACTCACTGCTGCAGCCTCCGCCTCAGTCACAGGGCTCTCTGCCTTCTCTGATGGTTCAACTGCTGCCACAGCACTCTCCTCTTTCTTCTCTTCAGGGTCACTGACATCGCATCCCTTCTTCCGTTTGCTTAACTTGCCTCCCATGATGTCCTGTGGGAGCAGAAGAACATCTTATGTAAGCTATGCACATCATTGCGTTTCAATATCTGCACATGTATTTGGCAGATACTTTTATCCAAAAGCAATATCCATTGCATTCATTCAGTGAATACATTTGGTCTAAAACTCCACTGGGCAAATAACCAACCTTCTTAGAAGCTCATTATGGATATGAACTTGTAAAATGTAAAAACTGCCAACATGACCCAGCCAATTTCTTCATTTAAAAATCCCTCATCTCATTCATTTCAAGCAAATGCAACCTCTGTCAGGACTTTGAATGCAGTCTAGCTATGTTAAGAAGGAGAATGTAGCGGACCATCAGTGACTGGATGGGAATGTCACTTAGTTCAGTAATAATTCGATTGAATATTGAATATTATTATTGATTATTGAATAACAATCACTTAATATTATTCAAATACCCAGTCTTACAGTGTTATGGTAGCATGTGATTATTGTATATAATGAGATAAAAGGATCTGGAATATAGCACTTTTAATGTCCTAATCCTTGCCCTTACCTATTGCTAAGTTCAAAACCAACAGGTCTGTGTATTTTATTATATCTTATATTCTTAATTTTTAATTCTATCAGTCTGTATACAGTTTTACAACATTAAAAAAAACAGCATAATTTCATATAAAAGTTATTCACTTCTCTTATGTTTCATGTCTGGTTTGGTTAGTATATACTCAAAAATAGCTATTTCTGCTTGGTTTGGGGAGATGAAAAGATAAGATTCAGGGAAAAGGCTGACTATAGATCACATTATAGGCCACATTTGTCAGTGCTACTGATGCTACGTAATTTGTTCTTTTGAAAATCAAATTTGGCTGAGAAATTTATCCCAAAAGAGGGTTTGAAACAAAATGATGCTGATTAAATAAATGATTCTTTCATTTTTTTTAGGAAAACTATTCCCAAAATATGAAATTATATTATTATTATTATTATTAATGAAATTATGCTCTTAATAGCAAACTAAAACTTCCAGGTGGCAGTAAATGTCTAAATGACTAAGTTATTGATTCATTCATTTATTTGATTCTTGAATGGTTTGATTTATTCCACAATTAAGTAAATAGGTGTATTGACTTAAGCGGTGTGCTTCTGAAAACGCTCTCACTAGGCTACTTTATTGTCATACACCAATCAGACTGTGCAGCGCCGCTTCAAGTCATACACACCTATTATGAATGGGCCTTGTGTTCAACCGAATTGATTCGCTGAAACGTCTGATTCTTTTAGTAACGAAACACTGCTGTGTGTTGCTCGGAGAAGCACAACTGGCAAAATTGAGCAAAAAACAGACAGTATTGTCTCTATAAAATAGAACACAATATTGACCTCTTATTTATTGAACTGCTGTATAAGCACTTCTTTGATATTGCTTAACTAGCCTATTCCTATATGATACACATGTGACAAAACTCATATGATTTATAATAACATTGTAATATTTTAGAGATCTTGATTTTTAGGGGCATTCCAGCTGTATTCTAGAGGCTACACTGGCCTGCATCATGTTCCATCACCAATCAACTGCATGAAATGTAAGACTTGTCTAGGGCGGGGCGGGTGCGTTAAATCACTTGAAAGCATTATTTTCCCATAGTTAATTAACTTGTTAAATAGACAGCCCTGATTGGAATTAATGAAAGTGTGGAGTTATGAAAGAATTATTTTTTTTTTTTGCAACTTATTATGGGACAAATTGCAACTTTTTAAAAATCTGCAGTTATTGGCAACTCAGTTGACTAAATTAAATATCACTTAAACTGCAGCATGGTGGGTTACAATAGGAGCTGTCCGAGTACTGCACTGGGGCAAGCAAAGACCGGATACGCAGTCATGCCCCAGTCCAACCAGCAAATGGGTCCAGCTGCTGAGATGTGCTGTAGTGCCTAGTCAGCGCTCACTGAAGACAGCTTTTATTAGAGCCTCTCACAGCGCTCTGTGCCAGAATGCTTCGGTTCACAACCTCCATTAACCCATTCCAGCAAATCTAGCATTATGAAGTTACTCATTAATATGATGTAAATAAAATCTCCTTAATGACGGTATGAAAGTTATGTCCTTGAAGTCGTGGTGAAATAGTACACTGAGTCAAATTAAGCATATCCAATTGCTCCGGGTTACAACAATGAGTCCTAAATGGTAACACGAAAGAGGAAAATATATATTTTGATTGGCTATTTATTTAGTCTATATTTTTAAGTAAGACACACTAACGCCCACCCCCACGCTAGCACCCCCCCCCCATCCCCATTCATTTCGATCAGCTCCTCCTTACGTCTGAATAAGATTTTTTTTATTAGTGCAAAATCGCCATTTGCTTAAAACACTGATTTCCATAGCATTATTGAAATACAAGGGAAATCGAAATAGGTAGAAGGGGTTAAATTGGGTAAGAGCTACCTGTAACCCACAGCTCCATAAATAAAATAAAAGCTAACTTTAACTCATATTTTGATCTCTCTGTATAGCCTATAGGCTACATTTAGAAAACCACAGTCACACATACCCATGATAATTTTGAAATATTAAATGTGACATTTGTAAAGTGGCATTCAGATATTTCAAGGAAATAATAAAGAAAAAAATCACGAAGGCTAGGCTACTTAATAATCTAAATATGGTAACCTATTGTGCATTTTTAGTTTTCATAAGTGACAAATCAGAATTGCGAGAACAAAGAACGGCTCGTGCAGTCTGCATTGTTCAAATCTCCTGCACCAATAAAACGCTTTGTTTTATAAGTGATTTCCCCGTTATTTAAAAAGACTATAAAATCGAGACTAACATTTCACTAACCTGTGTCTCAGTTTCTGTTGAAATCCGCTTGAAAGAGCGCACTGAATGTACTTTCTTTTCTCCTGTAGTAGTGAATGTGATTCAGTCAGAGCCAGTCCTACTCTCTCCCTGAGGTCCAATATGCGACTGGGCGTTTTTCTTCTTTCACCCCTCCTGTTAAACCCCCGGTTTGTGAGACATCTGTCGTTATCACAGCCTCTCCTGCCCACTGCCCACAATCCATATACCCTCCCTCTCCTCCTCCCTTCCCTTCCCTTCCCCCTCACGTTGGGTGCATATTTTAGCAAGATTAGATGGGCATTATAATGGGTTTTGGGAATAATGCCCCCTTTTCTTTCACTTTTTGAAGTGATCACTATAGCAACCGTATTCCTTTGACTCTGAAGTTGCTGCCTTTTTTTCCACCTGCTTGATTGGTTTTAGCATGCATCTCTCTCTCACTCTCTCTCTGTGTGTGTGTGTGTGTGTGAAGCAGGGGGTTACAGCAATTCTCCACCCCCATGGCTGAAGGAGAGGAGAATGAAGTGAATTGTAAGCATAGGGCCTTCGAATTCAGACGTCCACATACTGATCCTGTCCTGAAGCAGTTATTCTGTAAAAAGGAAGAAAAACTTAAGGTAACCAGCATTGCTTAAACAGCAAAAGGCATTTCAGTTATTCTTATCTTGATAACGCCTGGATGAGTCAAATACTCTGCGTGTCTGTAAACCACAAGACTATTGTTTTCTGATTGACATTTATGTCACAAGGCAGAGAAGTCAAGAAAAATGTAAGAGAGCATGAGGTCATTTCTAATAATACATTCCACTTTAAGCAGTCTAATACATGACACTCTTGTGCAATTTGGCTGCTTGGTGTCAATAGTAAAGTCAGAGGTGCAATGAAATTCTACTAGGCCCGTTTATGTGTACCCTAAATAAAATGCTGAGTACATACAAACATGAACTTTTCTTCTTCAGCTTTTATAATAAGCTTTAGATTAGATTCAGCAAGCATCTATTCTAAATGATAGTTATATGAGCTCGAACATCTTATGTTTTTATTATTATTATTATTATTATTACAAGGACAGTGCATATTAACATGACAAGTCAAAATATGCCAGAGTTAGCCAAAAGGCTAGTTTTCATCTGCAGTCCTAGGCCAGATGTACAATAGGCAACCTAAAAATACAACAAATATAATAAAAAAATAAATAAATAAATAAAAAATAAAAAATTTCAATGTTGACATATTTGCATGCTAAAAAGCCAAGTTTTAAAAGAAGAACGAAATTCATTATAACTATTTAATTACTCTATTTAAAGTGCCCTCCAACCATGCATATTGAATATTTGTTTGAAAAGACCATTCAATCTGAGACAGACATCACAGTTGCAGTCATTTTTGTGATTTTTAACATTACAACAAACTTAAAATCTTCATTTTGAAGAGCAATGAATTATGTAACTGTATTGTGAAAACAGAAAAATGCAAAATTATGAATTAGACCTGCTTTGCACCTGTCTGTGACAATAATAATCAATCCTTACAAGGCAATTCTTATATAATATTTGATATAGTTTTTTTTCTCATCCCAGGCTCATGATCTAAATCCCACTGAGCGGAGGAATGAACCAGTGCCGCCCTTTCATCACTGTAGACACATGGAATGCTATGAAACATGGTCGTGGGAAACCAGTTTCCCCTCTGTAGTTCTGCGTGTTTTACAGTACAGCTTGCATTTTTTGTCAAGATTAGAAATTCAACAATCTAACACAAGATTTTACTGTCAGATACTAAAAATATGAGCTTGTGCTGAAAAGTGTAAATGTTTTGTTTTGTTTCTTGACAGTTTCAATTATCTACATTCATGTCTAAAAACTGCACAGTGTTTTGATTTTGAGTCACACAGCTGGTTTGTTGGTAATTTGTTAAAATGCCCAACTATTCCAGGCAGAGAGTTCAAGGTTACAGAGTTCCCACAGACTCTGTGAATTGTTGAAAGGTTTATGATCTGTGTGCTTCATGCCCTATAGAATGTCTGGCAAGCATTACATATCTGTGATTAATCATAAGTCTCATGTCAAAGAAAGAAACACCAACAAAAATGTTTGCTTGTGATGCAGCTTTCTTTTAGGGGAAAAGAAGACAGCAGCCTCTAGTGTTCTGAAGAAATGATGGTGCATCAGGGGTAGTGGCCAGATTTCAAATCCTGTGAACAGGAGGATGTGAATATTGATGAGAGACAGAATGACAGGAATAACATTTCAAAATAAGAAGTAATTTTTGTTGCACAACTTCAAGGCTTATGAAAGCTAGATAAAAGATGAATCTTGAGTTTAAGATTCACTGCAGTTAGTTATCATGGTTATTAACTATATAGACAATAATGACTAATAAAAATTACAAAAAATGCAAAACAAAAGGTACAATAATTAATTCAAATGTGATCAACAGAGGGTTTGGTGCTTTGATTCAGGTCAGTAAAATAACTTTTTTTCTTGACAGCAGGGTGTTAATGGCTAAAGAATAAAAGCAAGATCAAGTTACAGGCCTCTATGAGTCAGGGTTTTGGCATGCTAATTCTCCCAGGAGACCCCAGTCTTACCCCTCAGCTCCTGCCAGTGAAGCACAGTTTCAGTTTGCAGGGCCATATGGAGGAGCCTGAGGGAATCGCCTCTAGATGTAATTGTGGCAGTGCCTCAGCTGTCATCCCTTCACCCCAACACTTCATTTTGGGCCTGAATGATGTGGACCTCCATTATCTCTGCACCTATAAGCAATACACATGTGGTCTTTATTTTCTATTCTTTCCATAATTGCCTATTGTAGTTTTAATTTTAATTTAATTAGTTTCTTCTTTGTACCGGCATGTTTATATACCTGTTTAGGTCATAGTTTGATCATTTGTTTAATGGTGTGATGCACATCTTGTGTGTTCAAGTAGCTATCTTCAAATGGCACTTTTGTCTTGAGACATTTAAAGAGAAAAATTACACATGAAAAAAAAATACTAAAATGATTTACTACTTTTACATTATATGAATTATTTGCGAATGTTTTTTTGTTTTTCGTTTTGTTTTTAAAGTTTAAAAACGAGGCGAGATTAATCGTTATTCTCTGTTGGAAAAATGATGGGTCTTGCGTTGTCTTGTCATGTGATTGTTCCACCGGAAGATGTCGTCACTGCACTTTATCGAACCTTTTCTCGCAAAAAAAAAAAAAAAAAAAAAAAAAACCTTAACCTGCACTTACGATTAAACTGAGTTCTTGAGAAAACGTGTTTTATTTGGTTAAAAACGCAGTAGGGATTTATGTATTATTCAATTCGTTACATAGTATAAGTGCATTTAAGATATAGCCAATTTCTCTTACAAAGGATAAAATGAATCGATATATTAAAACAAAACAAAAGCGTAAAATCTGCAAACAATAACATTTTAGGTCTAGGCCTACTATAAATATGTGGTCAAACGTGACCTCTAAAGATAATCAATATGTTTTAAACAGTTATTGTTTCTGTTTACATTGTAGTACTCAAAGCGATTTGTTATTTAGAACGTTAGGCGTTACCCCTTCTTTGAAGACAGGTCCAAAATCTAGACGGGGGTTTAGAGTAAATCGTAGGCTAAGTTACGTTATAACCATAGACTGCAAAAAGGTTATAACTCGTAACAGGCCTATCTATACTGTAATAAAATGTACATTTAGTCTAGTTCACTCTATATGCGTGGACCAGTTTCCTCTCCTACATATTTAGATCTTCAACATGAAAAAGCAAACCGCACAACCGACCTCAGATCAGCGCGCTAATCACATTTACGCGCGCGGCAAAGTCTGAAATGACATCATTCAAGCCAACGCGGATAGTGCTTGCCTTTTCAAATGCCTGATCATAATTTCAAACATCAGTGCAAAAAGTATTTTATGATTTAATGTGTCCTACATAGTATTTTAAACAGGCAAAGAAAAAAGTATGAGTGTGTCTGTTTTTATATTTCTAAGAGCACTGTGCGATAATTTATGACTCTTACTACGACGAAGTCGTTCTTCATGAATATGAATTTGGTCACGCTGTCTTGGTTTTGTACAACCGCGAACCGGTCATGTGCCTCATTAATATTCATGAATCAACTTACAAACGTCAGCTTTTACTGGAAGGACGACAAGGTACGTAGTTAATATTCATGAGCTAGTCCTTCGCCGTAGTAGGATAGGGCAGTTGTCGGACCTTCTCGTGTGAGGTCCTTAGCCGTTCAGTGTGTGCCTCCCTTTGTGCCTCTACACTCAAGATGGCTCCCGTTTTAGAGAAGAAGCTTTTGGGCGCAGCTGGGACAGGCGACACTATGGAAAACAGTAACGAGGATGATGAAGGACAAAACCTCTGGTACGCTCGTACCCTCAAAGTGTCCAGAAGTGCAGCGGTTTGTGCAAGGAGTCCGTTTCATCTGACAGTGTGAAGTGTTGCTTTGTCACCAGCCGGGTGCTGCCCTGTTCAGACGCCGGTCCTGGATGAGCCCAAAACACTGCACATAAACTTACTGCAAAGTCTGGCTTAGGGTAGATTGAGACCTTTACATTGGGCTGAATAATAAAGAAAGTATTTGGGACTCTAGGACGCAGATTGTCTCGGTTTATATGCCCATGTCATTGCTCACTGGTGGATGTTGTGTGCTATTGGTTAGCATTTAAACTCAACGCTTTTCATATTTATGGTGTTCAAGTCGTTTCTCCTGAAGCTTTGCTTGGCTAATTAAAGTGAAATGCGGGTGATGATTATTGTCAGGAAACTGAGTGTTGATTTGCTTTTCTGATAGGAACTAACGGGTGATTGACATCCGACTCTTGTGTGAGAGGTTCATTCTTGTAACGGCCTTTTTGTGGATGTTTTGGTAACATTATATTACCTAGTTAGAGATATATGTAGATGAAACTAAACATCCAACTACTTTCTACAATTTAAAGTCCCTGTCTGCTAATGTCATGAATGGCAAGTGATCGGTGGTCATTTGTTTTGTTTTTCAGGTCTTCAATCCTCAGTGAAGTTTCCACACGCTCAAGCTCTAAACTACCCTCTGGAAAAATATATTGCTTTTCGGTATGTGACATTTGTTGCTTTCTTGAATATTGTTTTTAATCAGAATTCATAGTTTATTAAAAGCGCATTTATGTTTTGCCTGCAAATTTCTTAAATGTATGAAGCTTGTAAAGGGATAATTCCCCAAAATGATACTTCTGTTAATATTTTCTCGCCGTCACGTTGTTCCAATCATGTATGGCTTACTGCTTTTCTGTTGAAGGAAAAAAAAAAATCGAAATATATTTTAATGTGTTCTACATAAGAAAGAAAGTTGTACATGTTTGGAATGACAAGAGTGCTCGAATAAAACACAATTCATTTATTTGTTTTTTTGCTGAACTATACTTTTAACTTTGATTAATAATTTTCACTTATGATTGTAATATTCAGTACACTGATGTTTCATGATTTATGAGTGATATGATATCTGGTGTTTTAGGGGAGGATGGTTCAGGAAAGACGACACTCATGGCAAAACTTCAAGGAGCCGAGCACAGTAAGAAAGGTAGAGGACTTGAATACTTGTACCTGAGCGTCCAGGATGAAGACAGAGAGGGTAAGTAATTTAATCTGGGTCAAGAAGGGGATAAAATTAATTAACAAAATAATATTTAAGGATTATGGAGCTTTGGCTGTTTTAATACGCCTGTTTTGTGTTAAAAGGCTGCACTATGAAATTGTATTGTTTTGCAAACAAATAATCTAGAATGACAACAAAAAAAATGAATAATAAAATACCGGTATTTTATTGTTTTGGGAACATTTGCTTTGTATGTAGAAAATGCAGTTTATTCAGTTTAAAAAAAACAACACATATTTACAATAAACTCTTCCAGATTTAACTCGCTGCAGCGTGTGGATCCTGGATGGAGACCTGTACCACAAAGGCTTGCTGAAGTTTGCAGTGACCACTGAGTCATTGAAGGACAGTCTAGTTGTGTTTGTGGTGGACATGTCACGGCCTTGGACCATCATGGAGTCGTTTGCAGAAGTGGGCGAGTGTGCTGCGTGAACACGTGGACAAACCTGAAGATCCCACCTGAGGAAATGAGAGAGATGGAGAAGAGTAGTAAGTGCCATTTTGCTTTTACTACTAGGTTGTAGTATTAACACTTTTGGTCTGTTTCACAAAGCTATCTTAAGACCTGTCTATAGTGTTCAAGTCTAAAATTTCTAATGCAAGTTAGACTGTTTCACAAAATAAAGACTGACTTAATTTAGTGAAATCCGGCCCCTTGCTGTTTGTTTGTAGGGGTCATTCAGATTCAAGTGATGATATTATGGGTGATTATTGCATGTGCATATTCGTCTACCTTCAGCTGTTTATGTTAGACATCTTATTCATGAATAGCTGCAGCATATTGTGTTTAACTAGAGGAACTTTTGTGCAGTACCGACTGTATATCAGGCCGGATGGGAATATGATACAGCAGTTGAACATTTATGTCTCTGTTTTCAAATGTTCCTTCTCTGGTGAGAATCTGTTCTTGTTTTGTATTGGTTGCTACATTTATGTATTGACAGTACAGTCAGTGACAGATTGTGTAGAAGTTGGTGCAGTAATAAATACACTAATAAATCCCTCAGAACATAGCAGGTGCAGAGGTTGATTTTGTTTGTTTCTTTTTGATATCAGTGAAGAATGTAGCATAAACATTTAAAGGACTTTTTGTGCTAAGAATTCAGTAGATAATACAGAAATGTATGTGATGTGAACTAGTCCTAATCTAGTTTTATTACGAGGGTTATGAGAGCAGGAATGCCTGCACTGCTACAATGTTTAATGACAGTCTAGATGAAGCAGTCTTTGTGCTTTAAATTTGCATGATCCATGTTGTCAGACTCTTGCTGTTAGAGTCAACGTGGTCACAAATACTGCTCACGAGGAAGTGTTACCTAGTTTAAATTAAACCTTTGCTGAGAATAATCATGTTTTTTTTTTTTTTTTTTTTATAAATCTTGTTAGTTAGATGATGCAGTTTCAGTTTAAATGATGGGATCAGTAAGATTTGTTTTATGTTTTGATACCAGCCTTTTACCAAAACTGGAATTATTTGATGCAAAAATTACAGTTAAAAATGTAATTTGTTAAATATTTCAATTTGTTTAACTGTTTTCTTTTTTAAAGGCCTGTTCACACCGGGACGAATTTCGCGCGCGATATTCGTCGACGTTTAACGCCTCGTGACTAAACAATGGGCGCCAATGTGAGTGTTCACACCGACGCGAAAACGCCACGCGTAAAAGCGTCATTTTTAAAAAAAACGCCTCGGGTTCGTTTTTTTGGTTTGACGCGCCGCGTCAAAAACTATCCGACCAACGAGATTGGCGGTTTTGCTCACGTGTCTGGTGCTTCTGAAGTTACAGTAAAGCATAACTTGGGGGCGCTCAAACACAAAAACGGTCTTGCCGAGCACACATACGGCGAAGAAGATAGCTGCTGGTCTCGGAGCATAAAGAGCTATGATAATATTTATATGAATATTTCTGTAATAAAAGTATCATAGGGTGACCAACAGTCCTGTTTTCCCGGGACATGTGTAACTTTGTGCTTTATAGAAATCTGAGTTGAGATGAGAACTGCGCAGTGTGAGTAGTGTCAGTTAGATTTTGACAAGTGAGGAGAGGAGATAACCGCTCTGCTGACTCTATATTCTTTCTTTTATTTTATTTTTCTATTGTGACCAGAGTTGGATGTTTGTTTGTATTTTTTCTCACTCGATCCCCATGTATGAAGACGAGTGTAAAGTTTGAGTTGGTTTTATTAAACGCGGGAAATACGACAACTCTCATCTCTCGTGCATCTGTTCATCCGACAACTAGTGCTATGTATCTCTGGGCAACATCTCAGCTTTGCGTTACATATCCTGTTTTCACGTCCTGTCCTGGCTGTTTTTAAGTGATGAAAATGTCCTGGTTTTCAAAAAAAAAAAAAAAAACTCCTGGAAAAGATCGGTTCTATAGCAAAATATAGATGGGCAAACAAGGTGAGGAAGAAAAACAGGATAAAGAGGATGAAAATGAAAGATATAAATAGATTTTGTTAGTTCGTTTTTGTAAGTTTGTGAGAGCTATTTTTTTGTTACATTTCGGAGGCATTTCTTTTAGTTATTTATTATTTATATATTTATTTTTCTAAAACAGAAGACATTATTTCTATCATTATTTCATTCATTATTTTTTTTAATATGTCATAATAAAACATGTTGAGACATGAATATGATCACCCTAGTATAGGATTCTATTATTTTTTCTGTTTTACATTAAGCGCCATCTAATGTCAAGGAATGAATTTGCATGTTCACTCGGCTCATCGTCAGCGAAAAACGCTTGGGTATGAACACAAAAAACGCGTTCGAAAACGCAGACGAATAACGCGTGCTGATATTCGTCCCGGTGTGTACGGGCCTTAAGTCTGCACTCCTTAACTTTTGGCACTCTAGTTGGTTAATGAAACAGAACTGTACCATCGTCGTCTTTCTAAATGGTAATGTCAATCAGGGCTTGAAGTGAATATTTTGGATTTCTAAGCTTCTGACTGACCATACATTCTGATGGCGTGAGTGTTTTGCTTTATGAAAACTTTAAGCCCACTGAGTTTTTGAGAGAGTGTGATTGTGAATAGAGAGGCAGAGTGCTCAGACATGAAGTGAGAGGCTATTTCTGAGGATGACTGTTTCTGCATGTGCCCTATAAACAGGGCTGTGACAGCAGAATGGGGAAGTGGCTTGGCAATGGTATTGTTTTGGCTTGCATATGAAATACAAAACCCAGTGGTTTAACAACACATTTGAATGGCAGCTTTTGAATCTGTAGACAGTCAGGTGACCACTGTTATTGTGTGAAGTTCATCCCTTCTAATATTTATCACAGAGAACATGCATTCTGTGATGATTTTCAGTTTTGCTTTAACAGTTAAAACATGTGATTTTAAATGTTTCATG
The DNA here is from genome assembly GCA_030378365.1 of Hybognathus amarus. Taxonomy (NCBI): domain Eukaryota; kingdom Metazoa; phylum Chordata; class Actinopteri; order Cypriniformes; family Leuciscidae; genus Hybognathus; species Hybognathus amarus. Next base: position 405,162 of record JAQIUQ010000503.1, read on the forward strand.
GAAACTGACCCACCCAAGAACAGGGGCCATTGCTTCCTTAGGAGAGCGCGGAGCAGCCTCTCTCGCTCACTCCTCCTTCACATCTGACCGGATTCAGTGACGTCAAGCACTCTTGTGGGAAGGGCAGTTCAGCCTCTCTTACAAGGCGTTGCATCATGGTCCGCTCACTCAGACGTTCCGTGACATTCAACTCATCGCTCTCAGCAGGGCACTAGACGGCAACACCACCAAGCACAACTCAAACCACTGTGCTAAAAATACTGTCTCACAGCTCTTAGTCAGCTATCACATTGATCGAACATTTTTTTTTAATTGAGAGAGAGACGTCAGGATGTACTTTGGAAATACTTGTTCAAGTATTGTTCAAATGTGGCCTTGTAACTACCTACTTATTTGGGTGCTTTACTTTTTTGTTTTCTGTCATCATGTTTTTAGATGCACTTGTTAGCACTCCGATGGCCTCCAATGCCTGGCAAATGCGCACTGAACGTGTGTGTTCTGTTGATTGCCCCCACCCTTGTTTGTGGAAGCGTGGTCAAAGTCGACAGTAGAAAGTGATTGTAAACTGGTGCTTCTTTTGATTGAACTATTGCATTAAGTCGTATTGATTAAGAAAGTTGCAGAGTAATTTTCTTTACCACAACTTCAACTGTTGATTGTCTGCTGAAAACAGGCTGATCAAGTTTAAAATAAGAAATAAAGCATTGATACGATGTTTTTCAGCCTGAGTTTGTTTAGAGAACTGGTGGAGATCAGTCGAGCAGTCGAATCAAGGGTTTTATAAAAATGTCTGCAGATGGTGCCATGTGATATTGAGCTCTTGCCTATTGGCTATTATCATTTAAAAAGTATCAGATGCAGCTGGTTAACATCGACTTGCCTTCTGGAAAGATACGCAAGATTTCCTAACGGACTCTTTGTCCAAAAAGAACACAGTAGTTTATTGGTTTGCATACTGTTGATCTCTGGCTTTCTGTGGAAACATACACACTTCACATTGCTGGGTGAGTGTTGGTAACTGAGTGTGATATAAATATTAATAAAGAAATATACTGAATCCAGTTTATACACTACCGTTCAAAATTTGGTGTCGGTAAGGCTGGCTTTATTTAATCAAAAATACCGTAATATTGTGTCATACTTATAGGTAACCATTTTCTATTCTAGTATTTTGCAAGTTGTTTTATTCCTGTGATTGCAAAGCAAAATTATCAGCAGCTAGTGGTGCACTTGTATATCGGCCGTCGATATAACATCGGCCGATTTGGTAAATTTTTTATACATCGGTAGTCGTTCCGATGTCAAAATAGGGCCGATGTGAACAGGCCGATGATTATTCCTGTGTATTTGAACGTGTCGTGTAGATTTGAGTGTGGGGGCTGGATTTACATAGCGTGCCAAGTCCGTTTAAAATGTCAAGCGCCTGAAGACTGGAACTGGCGCACTGTTTTCTGTCAGCCTAATGGGTGTATTTTGTTCTGCGAAGCCATATTTGACCGGTAAGTGATGTAGATTGACTGCTTCGCTTGTTTAACTTGAGGGAATGAGAGAGAGAGAGAGAGAGAGAGAGAGAGAGAGAGAGAGAGTGAAAGCACCAGTCGCGCTTGTCGTGTTCAAACGGTCTCTCTCTCTCCCTCAGCTTCGCGCATGTTTATGAATTGAGTTGACTGAATATCTTTGAGAATACACAATGGTAAAAGTTTTTTTTTCTGAGCTACTGGTTGTGTATTGTGCCTAAATAGCGTTGCCTTATCTTCTCTGAAAAGCTTTCCACACATCAGATCAGATGACATAAACCACACTTTCAATAAACCAAAAAAAAATCTACCTGGTGATGAAATGTTTTCCTGTTTGAGAGACTATAAAGATAGAGTCGTAGACAAATCTCGCTGCGATGTCCCAAACTGCCTGGATAATCACACAACGTGCAGTGTTTCCAGAATTAGATTCTATTTGTGGTGGTGTGGGGTTTTGGTACCGAGGGAGGGGGGGGGGTTGTTTGTGCCACAGGGGCCTATATGTATTGTAAGCATGTTATAATTAGTGATGTGTCCTCCCGTATCCAAGCTTTGAAGCGTGTGTCCAGTAATTGGGATGATTTCTGTGAAGCGCGTATCGAGGCTTGTGTTCGTGACGTATGTGGTGACGTCTGAAGCCTTGCGCAGCTGGCTGTACCACGTGACTGCTTCAGTAAGTGGTTCGTGGTTTGGCGGTCTCATTTGAAATAAGGGCCAGAAAAATGCAATGGATTCCCCTTCACACTTTTCATTTCTGAAACATTAGTGCTGTCAATTGGAATTATTCATCAAAGTAATTAATCAAAAAATAAAAATAATCCTGATCTGATACCTTCCTGATTGTATACCATCCTGGTATGTACTATGCTGAATTATACAACAGGGCTCTCAAGTTTTGAAGAAAGGCAGCAGGAGTGAGAGAATCACGTGAACAATTTTAGGATATAATTTTTTCTTTTTTGCATTAAATCTTACCCAGATACAATAATACTATTTCCTGATTGGCTATTGTGTAGTACTTTTTTCTTTTTTTTCATTGGCTGATAAGTGGCAGGCTTAACTGCAGAACTCCAGGGACGCGCTGATTCCTGCGTAATGCGCTGCGCTGCGGCATATTAAACAGATACAAGCAGTTTCAATATGAGATAAATACAAAAGACCGAAACGAAGTGACTGTGACAATCAATGCGTGACACTTCTTGCAGGTGTGATGAATGGTATATGTACTTCTTATTGAACCATAATCAAAGACACTCTGAGATAGCGCGACTCATCTGGATAGTTTTTTTTACGTATGTCAAGCAGAAATAAAAACAAATCCGAAATGCCATAACAGTAGGCTATTCTATTAAAATGTAAAGAGTAGAAAGTAGCCTACAGATAATTGCGATAAGTAGCCTGGAAGGAGTAGAAGAAAAAAAATTCCGGCTGAAAATAGATTACTCCAGTGCTAAATACGTTAGATATCCCTAAAATGTAGATATTTGGACAGAACACCGAAGACAGAGCTTATTTATGAGATAAATTCACAAAAGCACCAAATACAGGAATACTGGCTTCTAAACCTCAAAAAGAAATGCCATAATCAAGTACCTCCAGTACAGAAATAGCTAAGTGAGAAAACACCTCACGTGCTGCTCACAGTATGTCTTTCCATGCTATTAAAGCTTGGATAACACACTTAGGCCTACATCTCTTTATATCAGTAATAATATAATATGGTGGCTCTGTAATATATTTAAACCTACCAACGTCCGTTTGCCATGATTTTTTGAATGACTGATCGCGAGAGGAAAAATGACGTCATTCAGTAAATTGCGCAAATCTGTGGTGGAAACGCGACAGCATTTAACATAGACCAACTTTTTATAGTGTTCATTATGCCTGACCATTCAAGCTCCGGATTGTATTCTGGAGGAATAAGCACCGGCAACTAATCCCGACCTCCCTGAACGCATGATCATATTTTGATTCATAATCGTGCTCAAAGAGGAGGGGCTATTGGCGTCTTCGTTGTCAGTTTGTATGAGTGGGAGGGGAAGGAGCGCGCAGCTCAACAATAAAATCAAAACCTGAAAATGAAAATGCGTGTGCGGTCAGCTGTCGATATTGTGGCGGGCCGCCACAAATTAATGAATGTAGTGGGAAACCCTGGACGTGTGCAGTCACCGTGTCTCGTTAATGACACATCCGATTCGTGAACCAATGACTCATTTGAACCGATTCACTTTAATGAATGGTTAAAACAACTGATCTGTCCTTCACTGAATCTAAGAGACATAAATCGGAAAACATTTACAAATAAGGTTCGATTTATTGTAAAGTGTACATTTATTAACATTCTATTAATATTAGTTTAATTTAATATTATAATATATTACGACATATTATCTACATCATTTAGCTTTATCTTATGATAAATACCACCCCAGCCCAGTCATGTCTAGAATGATTCATTCCGTTCCAATAGAGATATTCAAGAATCTGGTGAAATCTGTTTTTATCACAATATATATCACAGAAAAATAAAATATCACAAAATGTAATTTTTTACCAATTTCGTGCAGCCTGAATCTCTTGCCATGTGTTTTCAATACAGAGATATCGACATCGGTAAATATCGGTATCGGAAATAACAGCAATGTTAATATCGGTTATCGGCATCGGCCACAAATTTTCACATTCGGTGCATCACTATCAGCAGCCATTAATCCATTAAAAAAAAATTGTAGTGACCCCAAACTTTTAAACGGTAGTGAATCTGCTTTTAGGACTGGCGTGTCTGTTATTCCAGCAGCTTGTTGTTCCATTAACAGTACGCTAAAGGAAGTGCAGCTTGCCTGGTTTCTGGGTCATCTGGAGCTGCATTCTTAAGGTTCCTGAGGAAGTTCCTCCCCCTTTCCCTCACTCACCACCTCCTCAATCTACCACCAATAAAAGACCATTCCAGCCACATTCTTCTGTACATCACCACCATGCCCTCTTCATATACTCCTGTGTATTTAACATTGTTTTGTTTTGCTGTTCCTGTGTTCTGTAATGTAGAGCTCAGACAGTGTCTTGAGAATGTGCTGTCAGCTCTGTTCTCAGGAGCTGCTCTTCTACAGGCATCAGACGCTCAAATGTGTCCATAACAAGTCATGATTTCAGGCAGATTGAGTTGCTCAGATAATGACCTGAGTATTTTTTTTCTTTTTTTAAATGTAATCTTTTTTTTTTTTGGACAGACTAGACTTTTTGGGTCTTATGTAACCTGACCGGAATGTCCCAAATATGTGGATGTTCTTCATATTTGTATGGCTTTTTATTGGTCGAGGCTATTTAATACTTAAAGCGATAGTTCACCCAAAAGTTAAATTTCTGTTCATTTACTAACCCTCATGTTTTTTTTTAAATATCCATTGAGTAAATCCAATCAATTTCCAAATATAATATACAAAGTTATCAAATTATGGTAAAAAGTTTAAATCCTGCTCTGGCTACTGTGCCTTCTTTATTTTATTTTGCGGTCGAATGTGTTTTCAACTACCTCTGGAAGTAGTCGAGAGTGGAGGAAGCTCAAAATGTTTTAGACCACATTTACACCTTTATTTAGCGTCATCGACTTGTGATCCGAATCCGTCAACCACGGAATACCATTTTAGTAAACAGGGCCGTATGTAATAACTTTTACAGGTCCACTAGAAATGCGTTGTTGTGCCGTTTAAAGAAACAGACAAACTTGATGGAGGTTGATTATGGATGGGTAAATTTTGTGGTCATCATCAGTCTAATAATATTGTTTAAAGGGGCTATGTGTAGGTTTTTACTTCTAAAAATCTTTAACCCCTTACTCGTCAAAGAGCTCCGGTGACCCCGAGTATTATCGCTGTTCTACCTTTATTACTCATTTAAACATCACACACTACTTGATCTGGACAATCTCAGCAAGATTAAAGACTCCTGCTTTGAAATTTCGACCACTCATTACCAATACCCATGGACGTACTCCCATCACCCCCATCCTTCTGTTCACTTCATTGGCTCCCAGTACGTTTTATGGTGGAGTATAAGGTTCTGAAGGCCATATAATGGTCTAGCCACAGCATACTGTCTGCCTTAGCTGGTCACTGTATACCATTCTGCCCAGAACCCTCCGCTCCTCCTCAGAACACCTCTTTGATTATCCCCAAGTTTAGATGCAGAAAGTTTTGGAGGCTGTTCTTTTGCCATCCAGGGTCCTACATTGTGGAATGCGTTACCTACTCCCCTTCGGTAACATTACTGTGTTTAATGCTTTTAAATCACAGTTGAAAACATTTCTGGTTCAGGAAGGCTTTCAACACGTAATCATTAGGTTTTTTTTTAGTCGTTGTGTTGGTTATTTTGTTGTAACTGCTTAGATTAGCTTTAACTTGCAATTTTTTATATACTGTTGTCTTTTTATGTGTTTTATGGAAAGCGCTTTGTGCACCTTTCTGGGTGTTGTAATGGCGCTAGATAAAGAAAAATTGAAATGAGTCTGTTAAATTCTGAATCTTGATTTGGAAACTCTCAAAGGTTGACTTTCACAACTCAAATGCATGTTGTGTCTATTCTTCATAATGACTTATGATCAGAAATCTTTTTATTTTGAGTATGTCATGAATGCATCACTTGCCAAAATTGGGGCTGACTAGAAAGGGGCTAAGAGTTTTCATTTGTACATTTATGAGCCAACCATAATGCAATAGAAAGAATGACACCTTGATTGTCCACCACTGTTGCCCTTAATCAGCCTGTAGGCTCAATTCTGTGTGTGGAGGAGTCGGGTCCCAATTGGCGTCATGCGCATTCTCGCCCACTTGGGCTTACATCGTATGTCAGCCATTAGTTGCAGCAGCAATCGCTAGCAAATGGACTCTGCGGATGGAAGACGCGACCAGCCTCCAGCACAATCCAGAGAGTGACCTGCGTTGGCAAAGACAAGAGTCAACATCGGAGTGTAGGGGTGTAACGTTTACACGGTTCGGTTCCGATGTTGGTTTAGTACTGTTTCAAATACAGCAAAAAGAAAGAAATGGCAGAGAAATTTCCTTGATTTTAATTATATTTTAATTAAACAAAACAGCTCCTTGGACAAAATGAAATGTAATATTGTAGTAGTTATAAACAAAGGGTTATTTTAGTTCAGATTAACATTTAAGGGCAGCAATTGTATTCATAATGTCAAAATACAACAGACGTGATGATACTTGAAAGCATTATCGCCTACTATTCCTGCCACACTTACAGATAGTAACATTAGTGTTATACAGTAAATCCTTGGTGATGTTGCTGATCTGTGGACACTGGATAGTTCATTCATGGCACAATGTTTCTTCCTGGTTTCCACCGTCAGCGCTGTTTGATCCGTTAATAATGGAGAAATGTGAATGTTTCACACTAGATCTCGCAGCGATTTCTATTACTTCAGTGGCGAAATTCAAATGTTTTCTGGATTTTGGCTGTGTAGTAACAGTGCTGATGAAGATCGGCTCTGCGCCTGCATTGGTCCAGAACTTGATAAACGATCCGTGATCCAGACAACCACACAATAGCGAGTAGCTCAGTTTCGTTCCGCTTACATTACGTTTGCCATTTGATGTTGAACAATGTTGTGGTCATCGCCAGCGCCTCTTACATTACGACGCGCTTGCAACGCGCATAAATTTGAAATAACGGGAATGTGGTCGGCAGGAAAAATGGAAATGCGTACTGAAAACCTAACCGAAAGCCTCATACCGAACGGTTGAAATACGATTATGAAAAGCGATTATGCGTGTTGATAGCACGCCAAAAATGGAAATACTGAATTGGCGTGTCCTACACGCACTAATTCATGAGATCGGTCTGGTATGAGACTGGCTGCAGTCTCTCTAACAGCCATTGGTGTCAGTAACGGTTAGACATTTTAGAACTTAAGCAATGCTCCTTTAAACCCTATTGTAGTTGTCTTGCTAGAAATTTATCTCTGCAAAATCTGTCGCCTTTCCTTATTTAAATGTTGTCATGTCATGAATTTGTTGTAACAATAATGTTTTAAATTGCAATGTGATGTAAGTTGTAATGTTATGCTTCTGTTATTTTCAACTTAATGATGTACCTACTGACACTGTTTACTGTAAATAAATGTGTAAAGGTTTGACCATGCTTGTGTGTTACTCTCCTCCTGCAGTGGTTAAGGCCTTCCAGGAATATGTAGAACCAGAGGAAGCCACGCCCAGCTCGCCCCAGAGACGAGGGCCAGCAGCTGCGGAGACGATGAGAGTGTGCTGCTGCCCCTGGGAGACAACATCCTCACACACAACCTGGGCATTCCCGTGCTCATAGTTTGCACAAAGGTAGGTGAAAGTGATCAAATCATGTGACCTGTCACGTTGGGTTCAGTGTTTTATGATCTTTGCATATCAGTATAATAAATGTAATAAATACTTTCGCAAGTAATGTAATGTACGTCCTGTGTATAAATAGGAATTTGTAGGTATACTGTTATTTGAGTGGATGGTTTGAGTTGTTTTGCTCAGTGTTAAGGGAATTTTGCGCTGATGTACCGAGTGTGTTTTCCAGATGAAAAGCTCTCTTTATGGAGTCTCAGTAGCCTGCAGGTCCAGAGCTGCAGACTGACCATGCTCTCCTCACATGCTCTCTCAGATCAGAACATGCTCAATGTTCTCTACTATTGTTAGCCTCCCTCCAGCCCTGTGTGCATGCAAGACAACCTGTTTTTAAATGAGGGGGTTTAGGTCCGAGAGTAAAATGTTCGCTCTTTGTTCTCTTCAATGTCAATAGGGCAAAGTGATCAAACTGCCTCGCCCTGAGAATAGAACCTGATTGAATTTCAGAATTGCAGTTCTTTCCATTTTACTTGAAAACACAAAATTCATTCTAATCGATATGCATTAGCATCATCGTTACAGATACTGCAGAAACGGCAGCATTTCCCTGGCCATTTGCAACACCTAAAAGAGGATTGTTCACCCAAAAATTTAAATGGTCATTTACTCACTCTCGTGTTGTTTCAAACCTGTATGACTTGCTTTCTTCTTTGAACACAAATGATATTTTGAAGAATGCTGAGGTTCAAACGACATTGGATGCCCTTGATGTTCATTGTTTGGAGAGAAAAAAAGTTCGATGTCAAGTAGGTTTAGCTTCTTGATTTATAAATTGCATTGCTTCATCACATTTGTTACTTTTTAAAAGTATTATAGACAGGATATGTTTATTATTGAGTGGGAGAGTATGTATTGTGGTTCAGTAGATGGTCAGTGGTGTCTGACATGCAGAGATGTTTTTGCATTTCCAGTGATGCTCATGGAAGCCTCCTGAGTTTAAGCAGCCTTGTCGGCACCTCCTTTTTCTGTCAGAATGATTATTGCTGGCAATCGGTGGCAACCTGAGTCATTCATAAATATGGCTGCTGCATCGTAATGAGTCCCATTGCGCATATGTGTGCTTGTCTGCTATTTTTAGGATGGGTTGTCTGTGAAATGCCCCATGGCTCAAAAGGGACGAAACAAAAATTGGGACACCTGAGGAAGCCAAACCGTTAAAGCAAGTTATTTATTAACAAAAGAAAAAATATAAAAATCTGTGTAATGTAGTAGTCAGGCGTCAGTAGTGTCATGCTAGATGAATGCATGAGAATGTACGTGCAAAAAAGAAACAACCAAACAAATATTAAAAGCAATCTAATTAAATAGGTCATGCACATCAACCGTCCGTCTTGCTTGTTTTAGAGATGAAAATGGAAGTTGGCATCAGGTGTCATCGACGTAATTATATGGGCGGGTGAAATAATCCGTCCAACCTGGGAAAACCCTGTTAAAGACACAGGTCGTTTACAGTCTGTTTTTTTTTTTTTAAACAAACGGTATCTTAGAGCTTCAATACATGTAAGAAGGGATGGTTCACTATTATGGTTCACAAGAATAATGTTTTTGTTTTAAGACACTTGCACCTAAGACACCCCCTCAAGTGTTTTATCTCTGTCTCTATCTCTTAGTGTGACGCTGTCAGTGTACTGGAGAAGGAGCACGACTACAAGGAGGAGCATTTTGACTTCATTCAGCTCTCACATACGGCGGTTCTGTCTACAGTGTATCCTATACAAAATCAGTCTCAATATTTTTGCTTTTAGAATATTAACTTTTTTTCCTATGCAGTAAACTGTAAAAAATCCAAGTAAATTTATTGCAAAAAACTGGCCGATGTGGATGCCAGAAATTCTTCCTAATATTTCCAGTATTACTATGTGGCATATTGGTCCTGTACATTTTCCAACTTCTAATAGTATATTTCATCAAGTTGTTTAATGTTAGTATGCCAATCTACTTGGAAGTACCAAAGATTATGTCTAGGCGCTGTAGGCGGTATATCAAGTAATAATCTTTGACATAATAATCAAGACATAATCTTTGGTACTGCTCGATTGTAGACATAAACTCATGTAACACAATACTGCCCTAATGTACTCATACAGGAAAAGAAACTGCCCTAATGTACCCCCCCCCCCTTTTTTTTTATTTTGTTTTTACCTTCACCATATTTGTCTTCCTAGCCTTCAGTATGAACATTATTTTTAGGACATTGGACAGTATGTGAAATAACATTTTATTTTAAATACTGTTAGTACAGAATTTTTTTTTATCCAAATAGGAAAAAGTAGAAGACATCTAGACAACTATCGTATACCATTCAGCCAAAAAATATCAAGATATGTTGTTGTTTTTTTGTTTTTTGGCCATATTGCCCAGCCCTACCAAAATCTGCTCTTTACTTGAAAATTTACAGATAACCACCATAATAATACAGGTGGTAAAACAGTAAGCTATATGATAATGAGTGAGGTTTTTTTTTTTTAAAGGTGACCTGTTTATAGACATAAACTCAAAAACACAATATGTAACACAATACTGCCCTAATGTTCTTTATTGATAACAATGAAAAAAACACAAATTATTTACATAAAATATGTGATGTATAACGCAGGTACTTCTGGGAATGTTCTTTCAGTTTTTCATTGTAAATTATATATCAATTTATTGTTTTTACTTGCATATTTCTAATTTTTTTTTTTTTTTTTTCTCATTAAGAAAATTTACATGTAGTGCAATATATGGCCATTTAGTTTTTTACCATACATGGTGAGGTGAACTTACCATAGCATTTTTAGAGTAATTTTTATTCCTGTAAAAAAAAAAGGTGTTCTTATCCTTAATCAAGTCTCACAGATGGAGCTGGCTTGATTTACACTTCGGTCAAAGAGGAGAAGAACATAGACCTTCTCTACAAATACATGGTGCACAAAATATACGACTTCCAGTTTACAACGCCTGCTTTAGTGGTTGAGAAGGACACTGTGTTCATGTGAGATCTCTGAAATCCCCTAAAAACATTGCACTTATCGTTTTATTATCTTATTCATCTATTTCTGCAAGAAAACCATGTCTAATTCAGTTTGGTGCAAGTTCGTCAAACTGGTTTCTATTAAAACTATTTTAATCTCTGCGTAGTCCATCTGGATGGGACAATGACAAGAAAATTGCCATCCTGCATGAAAACTTCACAACAGTTCGACCTGAAGATCCCTTTGAGGACTTTATAATCGAAACCTCCTGTACGAAAGGTGAGAAGAGAGAAAACCTAGGAATGAGAATTTCCCCTTGGTTTGTTCTGCTTGTAAAAAATGTGCCTTTTTGTCTCCTTTTTTGTCTCTAAAGTTGGTGCATGACAAGGAAATTAGTGCAGAGGAGGAGCAGGTCTTTCTCATGAAACAGCAGGTAGGAGAACAAACTTTTTTTAAGTTTTAAGATCAGATTTCCTTCATTCAGTGCTGAAGTTACATATTAGAAAGGCAGCCAGAACATACCTCTACCAATCAAGTGATCTCTACTAACATCAACATGCATTTCTCACTGTGCCCTACTGCTGTCTCTCATTAGTTTAATTAGATGCAGTGAAACCCATTTGACTCCTCAGTGTTTTCATTGGCTGACCCAGTTCGTCAGCTGTTGGATTACACAATATTTGGTCATTTTAAAACAATAATTCATTTCTAATGGACTTTGTACGCCAGCTTCTCGCATTTTGGCACATTCTCTGGATGTTCACTGTGGGTCTGTCAAATATCCTGAACAGCTCTGTGTGGTTTAATCAATTGTGAACAGTGTTTATGTGAGGGTTTTTTATTGAGAATGATCTTTAAATGCATGAACGTTTCACCAATCATTATTACGCATTTAGTCACCCGTATCTATATCGTAACATGAATGGATTCTCTGCCTGTTGCGATAACATAAAACTTCTGATATTAGAGTAACAATCACAGAAGAATAAAATAAAGCATATTTGTTTACGTTTTGGATCTTGGATGGGTTCAGTTTGAGCAGATGTTTTCAGAGCTCATTTCCCAGTACATTCAGCATCTGGCTCATATTCACAATCTCAAACATATTCTCAAAACTATCATTTTCAACATCTTTGAAATCAATATTTTGGTCGCTGACAGCTTCTTCACCATAAAGTGACAGTGAGACTAATATTTGATTGTGAAGTTGCTCTGCAGTAATTATCTGAGCTATTTCAAGCTAGTTTTCTGATGATACTTGCTATTATTTTTTGCCTATGAGTGAAACGTCACTTTATCATTGTGTATCAGACATGGTCCCTTGTGTAAACTGCACTTATTCAGTTATCAAAGATTCAATTATTGTTGTGCAGAAAAAATATACTTGCAATGTTACACACCTCAGTTGTTAGTGACCAGATTAATTTTTTACAAAAAATGAATGGGAAAACAGGCATTCTTTTTTTTTTTGATGTATTGTTTTTAATGAATTGATTGAGGAATACTAAGAAGGTTGTTGTCTAACTTTGAAAAATGAATAAGGAGGGGGGTAGTGCATGACGTCCCGGGTCGCTAAGACCAGAGGTATGCGTTTAAGGGTTAACAATATTAAGCTGCATGTAAACACGGTCACCGCTGTTAAGCGGCTCCTTTTGATTTCACCAAGCACATTCATTTCTTTGTGTTTAAAATGAAAAGATCACTGTTTGTGACATGGAAGACAAACAAAGTGTTGTGTATTAGCTATATAACTGTCGTTGTATAATACAAACTTCAGTACTTTTAGTCAAAAATAGTCTTTCCATTTAAAAGTTTGGCATCGGTAAGAAAAGTCTATATTTATTATACTAAGGCATATTTATTTGAACATTTCTTTATCAATGTTTTGATCAATCAGTTTCAAACCATACTCACTGGAGACAGTAAATTTCTTAAAAAAAAAAAATATCTTACTGTCCCCAAATGTTTGAACGGTAGCATATGCATTTCAAAATAACGGTTAAAGCTTTTTATTAAAAAAAATGTACATCTCTCATGTCTTTTCTTACTTTATTACAGTCATTGTTATCTAAGCAGCCGGCCACACCTACAAGAGGAACAGTAAGTGTGACTTCAGACCTCACCCACCCCTCATACACTTAAGTGTGACACTGTTATGTTGCTTTGAGGTTGTTGTGAGATAATATTTTGACACTTATGCTTTAGAGTTTTAATAAAGCTACCGAACCCTTTTGTTGGTTTAAATTGCATTTTATATTCCTCTTTAGTGTTTTGTGAATTGAAAAATCTAAATCTCCTGAATTGCTTTTGCATTTTCCTGACACCTGTTTTTTTGTTTGTTTGTGTGTGTGTAGGAGTCTCCTGTCCGGACTTCATCTGGTTCACCCCGGCCAACAGGCCGAACAGGGCCTACAAACGTGGCTAGTGTCTCGCCCATGACCGCAGTGAAGAAACCAGACCCCAACATGAAAGGTAATATCTTGATGCAGAACCTAAATGAAGCTTTGTGTTCTCATGGCTCTCTGTTCATCAGTGCGGCACAAATAACACATGATTGTGCAGTCAAGCAAAAACAGTGTTTTCTTGAGAAATATGAGCACTTTTTCTCTTTCTCTCTCTCTCTCTCTCTCTCTCTCTCTCTCTCTCTCTCTCTCTCTCTCTCTCCCACACTCATCTCATTTTGCTGGATCATCCCTCTGCCTCTGTCTTGCAGTGTTCTTCTAGCCTCTTTTAAACACTGCCCTCCTGAGGAGACCATTGGATAGTTCCCGAAACATTCTATTTCTGCTGGTTCCTGTTGTGGGAAAAATAAAATGTTCACATCATTAAGCTTAGGTGGAAAGCATATCACATACCAGCAGGAATAGATTCAGTTGCTTTAATTAAATAAACTTTAATTGATTCATAAACCTTACCGCCCTGTAGGGTATCAGGTATCATATTGCACTTTTTGTATTTTTCAGTTAATAGCCTGCTTGTGAGCATTGTAGTTAGTACCATTGAAACCAAGGAACCATAGCTCTCCCCTCTCTGGTGTTATAATGGTGGTAATTCTAGTTCTGTATGTGCTTTTCAGTAGCTCAGTGTAAAGGAATTATCAGCTGGGCCTCCCCATTGTCACTTGAGGTAATGATATTTCATTTATGTGCGTTTGTAGGAGCAGCAGCAAATGAGGGAGTGCTGGCCAACTTCTTCAACAGTCTGCTAAGTAAAAAGACCGGTGCGCCGGGCAGTCCTGGGTCACCAGGAGCAGGAGCTGCTGTGAGCAAGGTTCTGCCAAGAAAACAGGTAAATTCTTCCTTTGCCAGCCTCAAGTGTAGGAACAGGTGAATCTCACAAAATACTGCTATTTAAGGGCTCATATCTTAGCCTAAAGTCTTGATTCTATAACGCATTACTGTATTGCAAAACACGAGTCGTCCCAAGCTATTTGTCTGAATTACATTAAATGGGGTATGCACCATCTCAAGATACTCCTGGCAAAAGTGATCAAAATTAAAGGGGTCATATGATGCGATTTCTTGTTTTCATTTTTTTGTGTGTGTTATTTAGCTGTTTGAGCTTTATAACTCTGCAGATATTATACATGCACAGTCTCAAACCCAAAGAGATATTCTTTGTAAAAGGCTCAGCCATGCTTTCCTAAAATGCCTCATTCAAACACGCCCCCACAAATCTGTGGGGTGTGTTTCGTAAGAGTTTCGTAACACCGCCCAAATGTATACACAAAGAAAGGTGTAGCTTTTATTCTCGCTTGTATTGTTGTTGCCGAAATGTCGTGGAGATGCTATGTTTTTTGTTGCGAAGCAAAACTTTGTTTGGCCTTCCAAAAAAGGACACAATTAGGAAAGTGTTTAAGCTTTATTAACAACACTGTTCTAGAACGGTACAGCCAAAATATTCGACTGTGTGCTGGGCATTTTTCGAAGGAGTGTTTCCAGAACCTGTGAGAGTACACGGTTGGCTGTGCGGAAAGGCTGATTCTAAAAAGTGGTGCAATTCCATCTTTGCAAAACACAAAGTCTGTGTCTATTTTAAGAATTTGCCACTGACTATTCTAACGTGAGTTTTGAGCAGTATAGAGTAGCGCTGTTTATCGTTACTACGATCACAAATGCAGACATGGTTTTTTGTTTATGTAGTGTTGCATAGATCTATCTTCCAAGTATGTTAAGGGGCGTAACATTTCCGTCACACGCTTAATGTACCCAATCACAATTCTCTGGATTGCTGGCCAATCAGAACACACTGCACTTTTCAGAATGATGAGCTTTGTAAAAATCGTCACATTTCAGAAAGGCGGGGCATAAAAGAAAAGGCATAAATGTGTATATATATATATATATATATATATATATATATATATATAATATTATTATTATTTATTTATTTTTTAAACCAAACCAAAACACAAAAAATTTTAAATGCAATGTCGCAAGTCTCAAAAATGTGGTAAACATGGATAACAGGACATTCTGAGTATGGTTTTGTCCCTCTTTTGATTTTGGGTTGAATTATGACTTGTACAGTCCTTCATGAGGTTCACCTGGTCATCTTTGGTCATAATGTTCTTTTGTTTCCTCTGGACAATGCTGTTTTTTTGGAGTTTTACCCTTAGAGCCAGAGAGAGTAACCAGAAGGAATGGGCTGTAAAGCCTGTGTGAGTGACGCCACCATGGATGGTGATATCCCAAACTCTCTGGTTTTCTCATTCAGAATGATGTCAGATTCATACCAACTGCACTTTTCTTTTATGATACAGTTCAGAGGTTCGACCGATCAGTGGATTTTACCGATAACAATAACTAGGTTGGCCCGCGCTGGCCAGTAACTGATTTATCAATTGAGCTTTTAAAAATGGATACTGGGTGAAAACATGGCGCATAAAATAGCTCTGAACTTTATTTCAAAATTTGAAAACCAGTACTGAACCATGAAAATGCACTGTACCTTTTACATATAAATTATACTTTGATCATTATTTGTTAGTTCATAGTGCATTAACTAATGTTAAGAGATTTTAAAATGTCAAAATATATTAGTAAATGTTGAAATTAACAATGAGCGATACTTTAAGTGGAATCTTATTGTAAAGTGTTACTATATAAACCCAAACAGTCATGCTTACTATGTCAATCTTTAAATATCTACTCAAACGCTATAGCATTGAAATTAAACTCATATGTATATTGTGTATATACTCTCACACTTTATTTGCCTCTATTTTAGAACATTTGATTATCTAATAAAAATAGCAAAATATGTTAGACAGTGACGATAACAAAATAAATTAGTGTTAGTGTTCTCCACTAATGCAGCATCTAATCAACAAATGAAGCACTTTATGAGATGAAAACGTGTACTTTATACATACCGTTTTGTAGTCTGTTTTAAATCCGCATTTGTTGTTTTCCTCTGTGTGCGCACAGCCTCACGTGTCAAATAAACTCCACAAAGCATCAGTGATAGCTTTTATTTCACCTCTAGAGGCCGCTCTTGTACTGCGTAACGACAGCAAACTATTCTCAGCCGCCCCAGCAACGGACACAACCCGGAAAAACTATTTGTATGTATTTTTTGACGATAACGAATTGTTCCAGCAATCGGCAAAACCGATCAATCGGTCGACCTCTTGTTAGAGTGGTTTACATGAAGTTCTAATATATATTAACACTTTTCTGTTCTTTACCTGCTGTTATGGCTCAGGCATGTAAATTAAATTGTGCTTTGATAAAGAACCCCATGTGGTTTTGTTTTCTTTTCCTTTTCATGTCTGTCTTAGTAAGTTAGCATTTGTGTAGCTGCACAGCATGCTCCCTTTGAATTCATACCAGCATGCAGCACTCATCCACCGAAATGGTTCCCACATAACCAACCAACTGTATGTTATTTTTACATTCAACACAGAAACTACAGGAGATTACTCTGTTTTTTTCTCTCTCTTTTTCCAAGGGCAGAAGCCGGGTTTGACCTGACGTTCAGGCAGAACTGGACCGATCTGACTCGAAACCCCGACTCAATGTTAAACGGCTAACAACACCCCAGCGACAGAGAACGAGGCATGAGCGCGTCAACAGCATTGTCCACTCTGGAAATCAACATGTAATGACATAAAGGAGAAAAAAAAATGCTATTCATGACCAAAATTCCCCCCACCTTGTGTGTAAATCAGCAGACAGACCGAACGTGTTGGGATTCTATCAGATGTATAGGCTCTGATGATGTGGGGAAGAAGAGGTAGATATTTGAAAAGATGCAACTGCTTTTCTTTGTTTTCATTTCCAGACCCCTTTCTATGTTTGTTTGTTTTATTTGTGGTGATTATTTTTTGGTGTGGCATGGCAGGTCAGGTAATGGGTGCTCTCTCCTTAAGGAGGCAGTCAAACCTCTAAAGTGTGGGGCCTTGCTTAGCTTGGGACACCTTTAACCGCACCCATTCCCCTCCTCCTGACGAGCAGACGCGCACTGCTGCGTTCGAGCGGTCGCTTCCAGTATTGAAATCTGCTGCAACTACTGCTAAAAGCCTAAACATATTCATCGAAAACAAGTACTTGCAAAAAGTATATAGTGTGTACAAACATAATTGCATTTATGCTGATGTATTTATAAAGAAGCAAGCAAATCAAGCTGTTATTTTCTCTCTGTGTTTTATCAGCGAGACGTTAAGCTTCACTTAACACGGTTAACATGACTGATGTCATGACACTAATGACAAATACCCATTGGCCTTCAGCATACAGGAATGGCAGACATTGCCATACCGCCTCTGAATTATGTAAATATGTGCTAAATATTTGCTACACAAGCTTTGATTTGATTTTTGTATTAAATTGAGTTATTTTAACAATTTATGGAGGACTATTTCAGATGAAACGAGCATTGATGAGTATCAGGCTGAGATTTTTCTTTTGGCTATGGTTGTTTTTGGAGGAGAGGGGCAGGGCAGCATCTTTCCTAGTATAAATCCCAAGTGCCTGTGTCATAGTGGAGGTGCTTGTCTCCAAAAGAGGAATTGCACTGTAGCATCAACAGTCAATGGTTATTTTGTCTCCCTCTCTTTTTTTTTTTTTGTCTGTGGTCATTGCTTTTTTTTGTTGCTAAAATTACACATTTTGCCTACTTCAGTGGCCTATTTTTTTTTTTTTGCTGCCATAGAGAGCTTGCCTTTCTTTTCGTGAATGTCACTGTCAACATAAAACTTGTTTAGCATATTGACGGGACATTTCGTCCCACCCTCAAGTTTAAAATCGTGGCTTAAACCACTAGCACCATTCACATGTGGCCAAGCGACCGACTGTGCGTCGTGTCTTCTGTCAGTCCTGGCAAATGAGATATCAGATTTGTTTGTTTTTATATATATATATATTTATATATTTAACTTGAGGACTGATTTATGTTAAACATTCCCAGTTTCTGCGCAGCGTAGGTGTCTCTGTAAGCGATTCGACGCGTGTTTTGTTTTGTGTGCCCTGCCTGAGTGCCCACTGGAAGTGACGACTTTGCCTTCAGTGTAGCATTCACTGTTGTCACTCCACATGCTCTGTCTCTTCACTCAGGGTAGGTTTGAGTCCATATAACAGCCTCGTCCATCTTCATAGTCAATTTCTCAACATTTTCTTCCACTACTGATGCTGTATCGTATTGAATTCCTTGTTTCAAGCAAACTGTTTTCGGTTTTTCTTTTTTGGTCATTGAACAAGTTTAGTTGGTTTAGCTTGACAAATCATCCACAGGCATGATGTAATGCTTTTCTGAAGGTTTTTAACCTTGCTGTTGTTGTGGACAAACTGTAAATGGAGCAGCTAAAGTGGCTTGATCTGTACATTTTCAGTTGAAAAAGGAAAACGCAGAGAATTGGAATCTGGAACCAAAGATGTAGAATCCACATGTTATGTCTATGTCGAGCAGCTGCCCTGAATTTCTCCCAGGTGGCCGTTCTTGGCCGAAGCCTGGAGAAGCCATCATTCCAAAACGGATCCTCTGTTTACTGCGGTGGTCTGTGTTCAATGTCCGATTTCTTTCTTTTTTTTTGGTTCACTAGAGTTTGAGGTCTTTGTCCTTTCTTTTTAAGCTCTTCAAGGGAATAGACCACAAGACATGTCGAGTTTACTGTTGTTTTGCATGCGTTATAGAAATATGAAAAGAATAATCTCATACCAAACTCAGAGATAAGGAACTCGAATGAAATTTACATTTATTCTGCATAATATCGCTTAACGGTTTCCATTTATGATGGGCAGAGCTATAAAGCATTTGCTGATATTCAAGCACAACATTAAGTCTGGACTATATACCTCTTGTTTTAGTGGTTAAGGTTTTTCATCTATACGGACTATGTGAGAATTTCTTGGGCTGTCACTAATGAAGCCTCCGATCACATGTAACATTGTACTTGCTTTTAAAAGCGCTCATAACCTTAAATGCACTTAGATGCACTTAAGTATTTCATTGCATTCTGCATAGGCTGTGTGACTGAAATCTCACTGTGTGTACTGAAGTATCACTGACACATTCCTGTGAACATGGCTCCCTTTTTCCACCGAAAGACGTGACGTTGTAACTGTTTTACTGGAAGTGAAGAACTGTTATTAATTCGTCTTAGTTATTTTTTTTTTAAAGCAACACATTGTTAGCATTTAAACATTTCATTGTTTTTCCTACACAAATTTAGCTGGTTACTGATTCTAATAGTAGCTTGGTGCAAATATAAGCAAAAACCTAAAGGACTAAGAAATTGAAGAACTAACAAGCTGCTCCTGAGATGCCTGAAGTACTTGAAAAAGCTTCCTAACTCAGAACCCATCTGTTTTCCCAAAGGAGACACAATGGATAAAAGATCTAAGGGTGGCCACCAAAAGAAACAAGTTTACTTGGCTTCAGCTTCATTGATTTATTTCCCTCGTTTGGGATGATTGCAATTATATAACAAACAGCACATTTTGTATGTATTTCATTAGGACTAGGATGGAAGTCGACTGCTTTGTTCTGTATAATCCTTCTAATATGCACTTACCCCTGTTAGTAAGAAAATGTTGAGAAAATATTCTGGCTTCCAAAATTTTCTATACAGACCTTTCTATTCACACAAATGAGTGTTTGTGTGCTATACCGTAAAGTGAGTCTGATTGTATGGCTTTAACTTGATGCAGTATGTGGCCATGTGAAATCTTGCTTTTAATTCAAACAAGATAAGGAAATGTCTTTTTTTCAGTCCTGGCTTAAATAAAAACAAATCCAGACTACAACTATCTTGTGATAGTTTTTTGTTTGTCATGTCAATTAATTTCAGAAGAGGCGCAGTTTCACAGTACTGATGAAGGCTTACAAATATTTGATGTTTTGTTTGACATTTACGTCTATTGAGACTGCTCATTTGAAACGGTTTTAGAGACGTCAGTTATCGGATGAATTGGGAACCAACCCAGTAGGGGGCAGTGCTGTTCTCCCAATATCTATCTATTGTTTTGTGTAAGATGTTTGAAGATAATGTGCACATGCTATGCAAAGTTTTTGTAAATATAATCTTAAGGCTAAACACATTCTATGTAAATAGTCATAGCCTCTCTGTGTGCCTATGCGGTTACTGTTTGCATTTTCACTTTTTTTTTGTTAAATCAATCTATAAATGACCTTCTGAGTCTTTACAAGCTGGTAGAAAGTATTTTTAACTTCAGTAAAATTACCAACATCGCTGTCTATAAAGACTGCATATTAGGGTTTAAAGAACAGACACAATGTGGCAAGCTGGTTTAACATTTTCTTAACTAGCTAGTTTTTTTGTTGTTAAAGGTGTGCCTACAATTTTTATTTTATTATTATTATTATTAGCTGAAAGTAATCCTGTAGCGACAACTGCCTTTTTCAATTTATTTTCGGCATATAAGCAGAGGAAGAGGGGTACAACCTAAGTTTTTAGTACTGTTTTTTTTCTCTAATTTCTCAGTATGTTTAAATACATTTGGGTTTAATTAATTCACATTAATTTCACGTGTCTACTAATATGTGATCTTGTTTCATTATTGCAATATATACTACTTTTCTTTTATTTACCCAGAAATAAGGGAAGTGTAAATGTTGAAACGACCTTCAAACAGCTTAAAAATGTCACCTTATTTAATATAAAATGTATACTCACCGGCCACTTTATTAGGTACACCTGTCCAACTGCTCGTTAACACTTAATTTCTAAGCAGCCAATCACATGGCGGCAACTCAGTGCATTTAGGCATGTAGACATGGTCAAGACAATCTCCTGCAGTTCAAACCGAGCATCAGTATGGGGAAGAAAGGTGATTTGAGTGACTTTGAACGTGGCATGATTGTTGGTGCCAGAAGGGCTGGTCTGAGTATTTCAGAAACTGCTAATCTACTGGGATTTTCACGCACAACCATCTCTAGGGTTTACAGAGAATGGTCCGAAAAGAAAAAACATCCAGTGAGCAGCAGTTCTGTGGGCGGAAATGCCTTGTTGATGCCAGAGGTCAGAGGAGAATGGCCAGACTGGTTCGAGCTGATAGAAGGGCAACAGTGACTCAAATAACCACCCGTTACAACCAAGGTGGGCAGAAGAGCATCTCTGAACGCACAGTACGTCGAACTTTGAGGCAGATGGGCTACAGCAGCAGAAGACCACACCGGGTGCCACTCCTTTCAGCTAAGAACAGGAAACTGAGGCTACAATTTGCACAAGCTCATCGAAATTGGACAATAGAAGATTGGAAAAACGTTGCCTGGTCTGATGAGTCTCGATTTCTGCTGCGACATTCCGGATGGTAGGGTCAGAATTTGGCGTCTACAACATGAAAGCATGGATCCATCCTGCCTTGTATCAACGGTTCAGGCTGGTGGTGGTGGTGTCATGGTGTGGGGAATATTTTCTTGGCACTCTTTGGGCCCCTTGGTACCAATTGAGCATCGTTGCAACGCCACAGCCTACCTGAGTATTGTTGCTGACCATGTCCATCCCTTTATGACCACAATGTACCCAACTTCTGATGGCTACTTTCAGCAGGATAATGCGCCATGTCATAAAGCTGGAATCATCTCAGACTGGTTTCTTGAACATGACAATGAGTTCGCTGTACTCAAATGGCCTCCACAGTCACCAGATCTCAATCCAATAGAGCATCTTTGGGATGTGGTGGAACGGGAGATTCGCATCATGGATGTGCAGCCAGAATCTGCGGCAACTGTGTGATGCCATCATGTCAATATGGACCAAACTCCCTGAGGAATGCTTCCAGCACCTTGTTGAATCTATGCCACGAAGAATTGAGGCAGTTCTGAAGGCAAAAGGGGGTCCAACCCGTTACTAGCATGGGTACCTAATAAAGTGGCCGGTGAGTGTACAAGTCTAATTAAAACATGTCAACAAAATGCAATTGTAAACTTTCTCGTATTACATTTTTTAGACAACACATCCCTCCTCTCCCTCCACACTCTCAGTGTCTTCTGCTATTTAGTTAAGCATTACGTAAACATCTAATATGCTAAATAACAGATCAGATATTAAAATAATAGCAGATATGTCTAATTTTAAATAAACACTAAAATCTTAGTAGAGACGAGAGGGACGTGTCCCATTCAATATCCAGTGACACTAATATATCCCTATCAATAATTTTGATCACAAATTTAAAATATATTTAAAAATTGATGTCCCTGTCCCCATTTCAAAATCAAACCTATTTCTACAGATGACCCATTTCAACATGAAATAATTGAATGTTGAAATAATGTAAATAATTAATGTTGAAATGGGTGAAATGCTCCTTTCCACCTTATTCTGCTCAATGTGTGCAGTCATAACTTCCAAAGGATAGCTGATGCATGACTGCATGATCTCCCTAATCCGAGCAATACATTAACATCCGACAGTTTCTATCTCCCACGGCTGCTGCAGAATAACCCAAGCAATAAGCTTAGGTTGGTTAGCCCTTTGACTCCTGTCTACCTCTGCTTTCAAAGATGTATAGTCTATAAAATTTATTTCTCAGGCCTGTGAGGAGAGTAGACTACATTATATGCTGAGTTTTGGTTCATTTATGAGACCAGAGTCCAGTTTGCGCGCTGGCGCCTCCATCATGATGATCTTTTTTCTACTATATTTACTTCTTATTTATTAAAACCAGGCAATTGGTTGTTGAAATAATGATTAAAATTAATAGACAGATTCAAAAAAGAACGAAATTCACTTTGAAGAAAGGCTTAGTGGTTTCTCTCGATCTCTGTGAAAGTTTTAAAGTGGCTTTCATAGCGGTGAGCCATGTCCGTAATTGAAAACTGTCACGTCCATAACATTGTTTTTTTTTTTTTTTTTTTTCATAAATGCGAACACGAAAAATAAAATTAAAATAATATTTTATGTTCTGTGGAGGCCAACCGTTCTTCATCCGTTTGGAAGCCTTTCTTTTTGCACAGTGTAATTCATAGAATTAATTTAAAAATATATATTTTCCACCTAAAAGTTAGAGATTTTGTTGTGTTATGTGTTTCGGTCATATTAAATATTAAACGCATGTGCTAGACTGAATAATTTTCTAATGTCTGGACTAAAGTGCTGGAATTCTATGTAAATACTTCAACGTGTACAACCCGCTATGAATCATGGGAAATAGAGCGGTGCAGAAAGGTGGATGATAGGTGAGGCTACATGTTTAAATGGCTTGCCATAGTGACACATTAATCTAGCCTACTGTGTCGTCTCGCATTTGATGAATCTTTTATTGCGATCTTCACCTGCATAACAGAAGACAATAACTCAAAGCTTGACGTTATAGCCTAACCTACAGCTGTTTTGAGCTTTAGTTTCTCTGACATCAGCCGTACAGACTTTACTTGAAAGCGTCTTTCCAAGCAGGACTGTAGTTTGGGGGCGAGACTGCAGTAACATTACATTCTGCATCCAGAAACTGTGAAATATGGACACTGCCATGAGAACAGTCGTGATCATTCGAGCTCGTTCAGCTCTATTCATTGCGGGATCCGAGCACAACACAAAGGCAGGGAATGGGATTGGAGAGGTGGATGTAGTGTTTGGGCTCTGGATCTAGGTCATATACAAACGGCTGGAGTTTACGGTGACCGTTTTGTAACGAGGGTTGGTCTTTGTTGAGACATTGTTTTCTGCCTGGCAGTTTTCAGAGGACCAGCGGAACACTGTTTCAGACCCAAAACTGCTGCTTGTTGTATCGGGGGAGAACACGAGACAACAAGCAAGTTAAGCATGAGGAATAACGAGATGCAGAGGTCTTTGATGGCGAGGCCTCCAACACCTCGATGATTTCAGAGCCAATAGTTCGTACCAGCCGACCACCAGCCCGTGCACTTCAGAAACGTGTTCAGGCCATCAGGTGTGACCTGGACTATCTCAAATCACATTTCGGTATTTTAAAAGTTATCGAAGTGGTAGTCACGAGTCTTCGGGGTTTCTCCTTTCCCATGAAAAACTAATGAGCCTAAAAAGGTTTTCATTGTCGTAGCGAACTTCAGCAAGGTGTATTGCAACTGAGTCAGTCAGTACGTCTCCCGTGAGCAATGACTTCATCAACAGAGCCTCTTCTTTTATTTATTTCTTTCTTTCTTTCTTTCTTTCTTTCTTTCTTTCTTTCTTCTTTCTTTCTTCTTTCTTTCTTTCTTTCTTTCTTTCTTTCTTTCTTCTTTCTTTCTTCTTCTTCTTCTTTCTTTCTTTCTTTCTTTTCTTTCTTTCTTTCTTTCTTTCTTTCTTTCTTTTTTCTTTCTTTTTCTTTCTTCTTCTTTCTTTCTTTCTTTCTTTCTTTCTTTCTTTCTTTCTTTCTTTCTTTCTTTCTTTCTTTCTTTCTTTCTTTCTTTCCTTTCTTTCTTTCTTCTTTTCTTCTTTCTTTCTTCTTTTCTTTCTTTCTTTCTTTTCTTTCAGATATTTTTGAATCGTTCCTCCCTGATTACATTCTTGTCGTGTTAGACTTTATTAGTGTAAGAAATAACAGTTTCCCATCTGTTTGGTTTTATTCAAGGTAAACAAAACAGATGTGTATCATCCAAAAAGTCATTATGGCTATATATATCTGATATAATCCTTTTACTCTCCAAATATTTCCGTTGGAATAGATATTTACTCCTGATAACATTCTTTCCATATTGGATTAGTGTGAGGAGAGCAGATTTCCTCTTTTTGGGATTTAAAATACAAATATTTCCTGTTGGAGACATGCCGACAGCATCAAAAGCTCTGGAATGCATTCGCTGACGGAGGGGAATGATGCCTGGAGTCTGAATGAATTAACTTTCAGATTGCACTTTTGGTCCACTTGATTGGCAAAACACCCAAAAACCTATAGTCATCGTGGTCAGACAAAATAGAAACTCGCATAAGAGCTTTCTGCCTGTGAACCCGTGCCAGATGTTGAAAAAGGAGTGGAGTGAGAGAGAAAACATATCTCTGTTCTGCTGGCTCAGCAAAAGCAAAGCATCTTAGATCTGCTGGCCCTCATGGTGATGTGCAGTTAAGAAACTGCATGCAGGGGGAAAACAGAGTGAAACTAAGGAAGTCATTAGGTGAAACAAGGGCTTGTGTCCTCAGCCAAAGGAAACAACCGGTGTGCCAAGTACAGAAGATAGTACTGTCTGCTTAAAGATTGCTTAATGAATCACATTTTGTCCTTTTTTTGTGTGTCTCAAGGCTCAAATGACTCCACAGACAGATTTCAATCGGATTAAGTGATAATACTTGGAAGCACGCGTACTAGCTGACATGATGGGCATGTGGAGATACATGTACTTTTGTCTTCATAAACATAATGAGTGTCTTTCTATCTATGCTGTTTTATGTTACAACATTGCCTGTGGAGTCAAATTACAGGCAGGCACGAGTTGTATACTAAAGCTGGTTATTGCTGACTTAAAAACAGCTTCTTCAATCTGTTTTAACTCTTATGAGAAAGACTGCAACTGATCAGAGACTAGCAAAAGTGTCGATCAAAATACTCGATCTAGGAACTTCCTCTAGTAGTTTGTTTAACAGACATCCTGAAATGTTTGTTTTGTAATGCTCAAGGATGTGTCTGAGCTGTTCTTTGCTCAGGTACAATACCGTTTGGGACGTTTCATACTGCAGTAATGAGCAGCTTAGTGAAAAGGGAATGAATTAAAATAAAAGACTGAACTGAAAGATAAACAGGATATGATTCAGAAAGTTCCCACAAAACTTTTAAATTGCAACATTCCAGTGATATCCCTTTGGGGTGTTTTGAGAACACGACCATAATATCACAGACTTGTTTGAATTTATTTGTGATCAATCATTCCTCAAAATAGAGATTTAATATATTACCCATTGCATATGAGAAGCTGTATTGAGCTCCACTTTAGACCTTGTGTATTTGTTTTTGTCACATTATTATGTTTTTGTGTGCAGTGACTCCTCTGGGCTTTGGATATGTCCTCATTCTGTCCTGCTAACAATCTGAGTGCCATTTGGATTGTTTGGGGGGTTAAAAGGACCAGATTGAGCTGTAGCACAGGGTTTTTCACATGGCTGCATGTTTCCTGCTGCTGGCTTGCCAAGAATATTCAACCATGGCTGTTTCTCCATGTAGTGGCAAATGATTTACCTAATGCCCCTGTGGGATAAGGATAAGGAGGAGACTTTTTGACTGTTTAATCTTTGTGAAATGTTTTGTCCATCGGCAGATGTGTTTTTTTTTTTTTTTGGCTAATCTACTATATCCATCTAATATCTATATATTATATGGCTTCTATAAAAACACAATCCTTAGTGGGCGTTTTTTAGGGGTTTACTATTAAGTTTTTTTTGCAAATCGCGACATAAAAGATTATATAGTGTGCAAGTTTAAAAGCTTCTGTGAAGCAAAGCATACTAATTAAAGCGCTGTTGAAATATATATATATATATATATATATATATATATATATATATATATATATATATATATATATATATATATATATATATATATATATATATATATATATATATATATATGTGTGTGTGTGTATACATGTAACAATTGTGCTGCTTAATACTTTTGTGGAAACATGGATACTTTTTTTCAGGATTCTTTTTATGAATTAAAAATACACAAGAAAAGCATTTATCTGAAATATAAATCCTTATAATTGTTGCTATAAAAAGAAAAATAGCCTACATTTATTTTCTGTCATACCCTTAATAAATAAAAGTATTTATACTGGCCCTAAACTTTTGAATGTTAGTTTATAAGAAAAAATCTAGATAAACTAGTTGACCTCACTAATCAATAGTCAGTTGCTACCAGTCATCCCTAAATTGAATTATTTTAAATGTCCTTTGATAGACATTCTCTCCAACCTTTTATTTTTATGTAGCTTCCTTTCAGTTTGACCAGGATGGACCCTGTCAATTTAGACTGTATAGTTTCAGCCCTGAAGGGCAAAACTATTGACCTTTCCACGTTTTTAACATTTTTCATTAAAAACGTAAATTGGCCTACTTTGATACCAAAAAAAGTAAGACTGAATGCCCCTAGTGGGTCATGCTAAAGCTTAGACACTGTCTTAACCTAATGGCTATGTTTAAATGCAACTGGCCCTGCAGGTGTTTTCACCTTATGTCATCCTGACATGACATGAGTAAAAATTATAGATGTTTTTGGAGCTGTCAAGTAGCATCATAAATGTGTCATTTTACCTCCAAAGAGTTTTTCCATTTTGATAAGGAACAGTTCCATATAATGAAAGAGTTCTCTGTAATGTAGCGAGTTGATGGACTCACCAGATGCTTTGTGCCTGTGTACTTCTCCCCTTGCTCTTGCGAAACTTATGTAATGTGTTTGCTTTTCTGCGAACATCTCCAAGGTTAAGAAGCTTTGGAATAGTGGTTTAAATTTTGTGCAAGGAGCAATTCCCTTTAGGCGAGGAAAAGACTGTTGGGTGGGATCTGGAAGGCTCATTTCCGTTTAAGGAGCTCTTGGAACACAGTGCAAGCTGGGTCAGACCAGACCACCTCCCAAAATTCATTTTCCTTTTAGTACAGTGTACTTACAGTGTACTTACCTACAAAGTACTGGCTAATATAAGGTAAGTACATGGAACAGGGGTAGGTTCAGGGTTAGTACTAGTTATTACCCAGTAATTGTAGTTACTAAAATAAGTACATAGTATTTACATGGGACTGTAAAAGGAAGCGTTACTGAATTTTGTGAAGAAATCTTTGCTGGTAGCTATTTTAACTGAGTGCGCTTTATTAAATTATATATGTTGCCAACTCTTAAAAATGCCAACTCTTTAACTCTTTAATCTGGGTTGCTTTGAATAAACGTTTCAGTCTAAAAAAATAATAAGAAAAGAATAAAATAATAAACCAACCAATTGGAAGGGGAGAGAACTAGGAAGAAAATGCAAATCGAAATTTGATACACATACACATAAAACAAACACATCATATTTTATTTTAAATTATATTTATATATTTATACCAATGTTAAAGCTATACAGACATTACTTGTCTTCACAAAACCATGCTAATTCAGTGTGTTTAGCATTT
Source organism: Hybognathus amarus (assembly GCA_030378365.1). Lineage (NCBI taxonomy): Eukaryota > Metazoa > Chordata > Actinopteri > Cypriniformes > Leuciscidae > Hybognathus > Hybognathus amarus. The sequence goes on from JAQIUQ010000503.1 coordinate 433,546, forward strand.
GTGCTCATAGATACTAGAACATTGCATTTGTATAACATTATGTGCTTTACCTTATTAAATGTTTAATTTTTTACATGTGTGTAAAGAAAAGAGGAAACTCTTTGCATTGTAAAACCGGACCGATCTGTTCAGGTCTTATACCTGTAACGCAGTCATGCTGGCTGTATGCTCGACTCGATTTGCATTTCAAATGCACAACATGAGCTATGGTGAAACCCCCACCCCCAGAAGTTTCACTATTTTATTCTACAATATTAAAAGCTATTTTCTTGATCCCAATCAAATGGGGCCCTCAGCCTTTTGCAGTTTTCCAAAGGGCCCACACTTTGCTTATCTAAAGGCCAATTCACAGCGCACACGAAAAACACCAACAAAAAAGTTGGCAGTTGGATTTCAAATTTTATGAAAAATAACTGTCATGTGTCAACTGTCAACAAACGTGTTTGTCTGTGTGATTTATGCATAAACTGTTGAATAGCAGACCCAGCCATCAAGTTCATTCCAGTTGTATCCAGTTGAATGCCTTACAGTGTCATGGTCCAGTGGATGGTTTTGCTTTTATTTCTCTGCATCAGGAGAGGCTTCAATTGTTGTACCGACTTTCACTGTTGTTATATTAGCAAGCCAACATCCAGTTCTTTATTCATGGGTGTAACGATACACAAAACTGACGCTTAGGTTTTCCCACAGGTTTTATATCTGTGGTCCGTACGTTCGGTTTACAAAAGCTAAAATGGCTTTTTTTTAAAACTGGTTTAATGAATTTTTTTTTTGTCTTTAAATTAATTCGATAACAATTAAACATTTCACAAGGATAAAAAAAATCTCTGCTAATGCTGTAAAATAGGGAGCCACACATTACTATAACATTAAAGGTTGTAGCCTAGACTTTTAACCTAAATTCACATGCTATTTATTTTTTAGATATAATAACCAACGCACAACACATTGTATAAAAACATGTAAACTGAACCTTTTTTTGCATTAACTTGTGTTTTTACTTTTACACAGTTGTCATTTTCATGAAAGATATTTTAAACATACGTTAAACAATCAAGATTTTAACAGGTGAAGTAAAATATAATATATTGCCTAACATAGTGCATTTATTTTAGTGCAAGAGTTCATTAATAGGAACCAAAGTTGTGGACACTGAATCACTTGCCTGTTGAGGTAAAAATAATGCTAGTGACGAGCTATGCTGTTTTATTGATGTCTATCCGCTGCTGAAACACTGATTGAGCGATTACACGAGTTATGATGTCTTTCAGTAAGTTTACTGTATCTTTCAACATACCTTCAGGTGTCCATTCTGTGACTGAGGAAGAGATGATCGCGTTTACTCGTGTGCCGCCGCTTCAGATGAGGAGCCTAGTAGGCTTACAGCGATCTGTCACGCCACATCAATGAGTGCCAAAGCGCCATTTATTGTTTGAATTTCGCTAATCAACTAGAAAGTTGCTTATTATCGAAAGTAACAAAACACGGAGCTTGTTGTTTGGTGTTAATGGTGACTCGATCTCGTAATTCGAAACGTGAGTTCGAGTTTTTCGATTCGGTTCGAAAATCGTTACACCCATATTATCCATCATCATTAATTTCATAGGGAGGTTTCCACATCGTACTTCCATATCTAGATGTGTGCATCTTCTGCCGTATGACAGCATCCGGCAGCTGGAAATGGCCCCCGTCTGGATGTTGGAATGTTTTGTGGCAGTGGTTCTGTCTCCCCTGTTGGAGCGAGCCAACCTGTAATCTGTCTGAGGTTTTATGCTGGAGAGTCAAGGCTGCATAACACCTAAATAGCATTTTAACCTCAGAATTCTTCCCGTGCTGCGGTTTACTGACAAATGCGGCAGGAAAACATTGGTGAACCCTCTGCGACTTCAGTAGGGTTCAACACACTCTACAAGGCCCTGTTATGACCATGTGGAAAACGCATTACAAAGTAAGCGCTGAATGTAGATGAGTCATTTATGCCTTGAAAAAGCCTTTCAAGAAAAAATACTTTCTTGTGGTTCTTCACCGCTCTTCACAAAGGACTTCATTGTATTATATTGTGGTCTTAAATCAGAGATAGAATCGGATGTAGTTGTATCAGTTTAAGTAACATCAAATGCTGGCTTTGATTTTCTGCTCGATAAAATTAAGCGATTTGTTTATTGTCTGGACAAATTATTTTAAAATAATCAGTTCTTCTCCTCTCTGTTGCAGGTCCTGGCTCTCATCTCTTTCATCTTTATTGAGACCGTTAATGATGTGCTGCGCCTTGTGCCGGCGTCTACCTTCTTTGAGTTTGTCAGCTGCAGTGCCTTCGTTGTCACAGGCGTCTTGCTCCTCATCTTCAGCCTGAACCTGCACACCAAAGTGCCGCATGTCAACTGGAGTCTAACAGTATGTCTTTCTTATTACCTCAGTGATTTGATTTCCACACAAAACTTCAAAATCCTTCACAACATTAGACCTTTAAAGGGATAGTTCATCCTAAAAACAAATGATAATTCTGGAATCATTTATTCACCCTCATTTTGTTCCAAAACTGATTTTGCATAGCCTAGCTAAGCATATTTTCTTTAATTATTATTACTTTTTAATCATTTTAAGTCTGCTATTTGAATGTGTTTTCTGATCATTTTCTGATGTGGAGAATTTGCTTTAATTATTATTATTTTTTTTTTTTACTGTGCAACTGTTTTTCATTCAACCCTTTTTTTTTAATGGCATAATATAAAGGGTGTCCATTCCTGCTCCTAGAGGGCCAACGTCCTACAGATATTAGCTTCTGGAGCAGGATTGGACACCCCTACAATGCATAATATTAAGAAGCGCATGTGATAGATAATGAGAAAGAACTAATTATTTGTGGCATAAATGAAACGGGTTTTCTGTTGCCATGACATACTAGAAAAAAAAGCTGCTCTCTTGTATCCAGTGCTGCTGAGGATGCAAGGCCATACACACGGGGTTCGAATTGCTCAGAATAGGAGCCTGTGTGCTAGCTCTCATTAAACCCTCTTCTAGCAAACATGAATTGCTGCTCTTGGGAGATGAATTTACTGATTCACTGAAACGATTAATAAGGCATGGTTCCCTTTGTCCCCCTGCCTATACACACACACTCACACACAAAGCTCAGCATAATTGGACCTCAGTGCTGTAGATCTATTACAGAGCTTATGATGGAAAAGGCTGTAGAGTTTTATTTCCAGAGCTGTGCATGTACCAAGAAAAGAAACATCAACTTACATCCAACCATAACTATCTCATTGCATTATGGTATACGCAAGAATATGTGCTTAACCTCACACAGACGAGAAGAAAGCACCTCTACCAATTTAAGTTCAAATTTCTGTTTTCTTTAATATTTCATTTGCCCCCAGACGTAAAGTAGATGGAAGAAAGTCTGAACCCTTGTTTGCAAACTGCTTTTAACATAGTGATTTTGCTTCTCTCAAGGTAATAAGCATCATCTGCGAATATTGTCCCACTGTTTAATTATCTTACTTTTTTTTTGACATTTCTTTTATCTTGCACTGGTAACAATCTCCACAAGCTTTAATGCTGTGGCGTTGCCAAATGTCTAGAGTTTAAATCCCCAAATCAGAATTTAAACCTCTTAAATAAATATTATTTCAGTAATCTCCATTTTGATATTCTGCTCAAATTATGAAATGTAAATCTTGACTATATTGTTTGTGATTATGGGTGCTGAATAGATGCATTTACACAAACTTTGTACTGCAATACAGTCTTTTTCTTTTTTTAATAATTCACATATTTTTAAATTATGTTTAATTACTATGAATTAGGGCTGTCAACGATTAATCGCATCCAAAATAAAAGTTTGTGTTTACATGAAATATGTGGGTGCACTGTGTATAATTATTTTGTATATACTGTATATATAAATGCACACACATGCATGTAAGAAAAAATATATTATTTATAAATAAAATATTTATATTTATATATAATATAAATTAGATATATAAATCTATATACAGTATTTACATGAAAATATTTCTTACAAGCATGTGTGTGTATTTATATATATATATATATATAATAATTATATACAGTGCACCCACATATATTATGTATAATATATACTAACTTATATATAATATATATTAACTTTTATTTTGGATGCGATTAATTAGTGATCGTTTGACAGCCCTACTATGAATTACATTTTTTTTTGCGTTTATCAGAAGCTTCTTATGGTTTTACCAGTTTTCATAATGTAGGGAGTGTGTTGATGTATATTTTAATTATGACAAATCAGGATGAGGTCAAATAACCTGTTGTGAGTACAGTTTATTCGGATATGAACTGATGTTCTCTTAAATGTTCTCGTGTTTACTCAACTGAGAACAATCATCATTAATAACCGCAATTATAATTTTTGAGCTAAATAATAACGATTATCAGTTTAACCCTTTATTGTGGAGCCCTAATTTAACCAAGTATACACAAGTGTATATGGCGCCGCCATAACTCGAGCTCAAATGCACTTTATTTCCACTGGAAGTGGTTTGCACAGTGTCTGCCGGTGTAAACACAGCGACGGTTATCACTACTTTGACTGGAGATGGCGTTACTATCCCCCACCCGAATTCAGTGCAGAACACTAACAGGACGATGTGGCCCAGCATAACATACATCAAGATTTGCTCCTACTTCGTGCAATCCATGGCAATAGATGGAAAAGCAATTGGACAATCTGAAAGCCTCAAAGGCACATCAATTTCTGCACAGCAACAAAGTCGATTGTGTCATGTCATACACAGCTAGATCAAACAGACATAACGTGCAAATAACTCCGTTCATGTCCGTGGTAATAGCAAATGTATCTGTGTGATGCTTTTAACATAATAATATCAATTGTGGCCAAATAAGTGCTTGCAGTTTATAGCTTAATCAGGTATGACATTTACATGATTATAGGAAATAATAGAAGCCTGTTGTTGGCGAATGGAATATGTGTTTGTATTTGGAAAACGGACTGTAACCTATAATAACATGACTTACTGCTAAGCTCTAAATAAAGTCATTGTAAAAAGACAATGTATTGTTTTACCTGCTCTGTACCTTTAATGTCAAAAATAACCCATAAAATACAGTAGGCCTATTCTACTTACAACAAAACGATTGAAGCCTCTACTTACTGCAATAAATAAGGCACTTTTCAGCACGACACGGCACCATGTCAGATCTCCGGCGTGCGGCCGTGAGGAAAAAAATATTATTTCCGTGATTCATTTCTGTCCAGCTTTAACGTGTTAAAATATTTAATGCAAATGCAGCATCTGTTCTTTCTTTCATCCTTTAGCTAGGATTTTGATCACGCTTTAATTCACGCAAATGCTTTAAACCACTCATGCGTGACAAGACAAAAAGAGAATGCGCTGTCAGTGACTATGTTTACATGCAGCCAATAATCCATTCAAAACCGGAATATTAGCAATAACCCGGTTCGCGAACGGCCGTGTAAACACCGGCAAAAACCCGAATATGCTCATATCCCGGATTTTAAAAACTGGAATATTATAGCTGGGTATACCCTTTTCAAACCTGAATTTTTGGTCATGTAAACGCGTATTGGCATATCCCCATAGTGATTTGTGTTCCGCACATGTTCTATTCACAAGGAATCTTGGTCTTTTGAGTAGAGAAACTTCTCGGCACATACAAAATCCGCGTGCAGTATACCGGAAGTAAACATGGCGAGACACAGCACAGCATACTTTTGGAGCGAGCTCAGTAATGTTACCAGCATCAAAGCGCAAACAAAGGCGATCGCTATCTGCACCGAAACTATTCATTATCCACGTGCTGTTGTTGTTTTCTTTGGACACAGGAAAAGAATCGGAAAGTGACGCATATTGTGTCTTAAGGTTGTCGTACGTCCCAGACGCTAACCGCGCGTCGCCGTTTACATCGGGATATTGCAATTCCATGTATACAGGAGAAACTCTCTCTGCTCACGCATGTAAACGCGCTATTCCTAATGTTTCAGAAACCCGAATAGTGACCTTAACCCGACCATAACCCGAAAATTGGCTGCATGTAAACGTAGTTAGTGAATGTCCTCCTGACGTTGGTATCTGAACTATATCATAGGCTACTTAGCTAGAGTGTAAAGAGTGTATGTGTGCCATGATGATAATAGTTAGGGCGCGATCGAACTGTGTGTGTGAGAGAGAAAGGCACCGACGCGATACTGTGTGTGTTTGTGTGTAAACAATGGAGCACATGGACATTGCCTCTTTGTAGCTGGTATCTAACCACTCGTTCAGGTGCTTTCTCGAGTGTTTGCAACCAACTACTGCACACATCGCTCCCGAACCACCTTTCTTCATGTTGTAATTGTTATCCTCTTTGTCACTGCGATATCAGCGCTTTGTCGGCACAACGGAGCTAGCTAGCAAAACAAACCCAGCCCGCCAGAACGGAAATAGGTTGCATCGACGGGAGGAGTTTAGGATGTTCGAGCGGAAACGGCTCATAAACATGTATATACGAAGCTTAGAGCATTACATTTTGATTAATGACGAGACCTTTTCTCTGTCTTAATTCTTTGACATGTTGCTTGTTTTGGCACTTTTTTGTTTTATTTACAGTGGAGAAATATGAGGAAAAGGTAGGGGATAAAAGATGGAATGAGATCAGGAAATGTTGAGAGCTGGATTTTTGTTGGTCATGGGGGAGATATTAAACAGGGTTTTCGAGATGTCCTGTCGATGCATGTGAGTGTACGCTCTTGCTTATTTTGAATACTGATGAGTTGGGGTTTTCTTGGTATTACCATGGCTCATTGGAAGAACTGTGATCTTTATGACCATTTCAGCTGTGGTGCAGCTTTTGGACTCCAAATGATCCTGCCAGGCAAACCCCATGGGCCCAGGCCTCTCATTTGTTCTGGAACGGATGCACTTGGGACAGGGGTTTGTTCAGCAACAGCCTTGCTCTCCTGCACTCCTTCATGTTTGTATCTCTGGCTTTCGTAACTTCACCACTGCTGTGCTTCAGGAACTTTCACATAACACAGCGCTAAAAGTAAACGGTACTTTCGGTCCTGTAATTGTGGTCTCAGAAGAGTTTTATTTTTCATTTTAAGATAAAACTCTTCCAAACCCAGGAGCAATTAAACTTCTCCCTATAAAGAGCAGAACTGTGGTGGACGTTTTAGGTCTTAAAGTCTTTCAGCGCTAAATCTGTTCATGCCGACTAACGTTGGTTTAGTTTAGATGGCAGCAGATTGGAGTGTACACACAAAGCTAGCTAGTAGTTTCTTGTGGCAGTTGGTTCCAGAGGGGCGGTTGTGTGGGACGGTCCATCTATTGTACGGCACCCCTATTCCCACTGAGTGCTTTGATGGTGTGATTCTGTGCCAGGCTCAAAGGGGGCTGGCATGGTGACTGACATTATTGAAAGTGATAGGCCAGTAGAATGAGCGCATTCAGCTCGCGGTGGTACGCTTGCACAATTGTACCAATTCACAGACCTCTCTAAACGCACACATATGCATACATGCACAGCCAGTATTCGCTAAACACAACTAGAAATAGATGGTGCATTTTAACAGGAGAGGAGGAGAGATTTGACTTTGTGAGGTGACAGGATAATGATTGGTTTTAATGGCCTCTGAGACTTGAGACGCGTTGCAGTAAACCTATGATTATGTGTCATTACTGAATATGAGCTAAGGGACGATTGGGAGTGGGTAAAGATGCATTAAAGATGTGCAGTTTGGAAATCTGACTCATTAAGATCATCATAAATTATTATTCAACAGACTATGGCTGCACTCGAAAGCTGAAAAAGGATGCCTCTGCAGGCAGCACGTGGAAGGTAGGGAGGCAACATGGCACGTCCGAAATAATCCCATGATCGTGTCACATCATGTCTACTGAGATACCGTCATCTGATCGATTGAAGAAGGCACCATAGATGCAGGGCTTGACATTAACTTTTGGGGCACTTGTCCTTCGGACAAGTAAATTTATGTTTCACTTGTCCATGCACAAAAGTCACTTGTCCGGGTAAAGATTTATAATTTTATCTAGGGCTGCACGATTTGGGGAAAAAGTCATATTGCGATTATTGAGGTCAATATTGCGGTTTGTAATATGCGATTGCAATATAATAAACAAATGGTTTCATGCGTCAACTTGTTTGGTTCTAAACCAAATGCACACACAGATTAGTGATAATTCTGAAATTAGCGATAACAACTAAATGATTGATAACACCCATAATGATCAATAAGCCATTGATGTCTGGATAAAAATTAACTAAGTTAACAGGTAGGGCATATACAGAAATTGAATAAAGTTATCAAACAGTCTGCACTGCATACATTATAAATTATATATAGATTACTTCTTATTAAATTGCACAAGCTCTTTAATCAAGAGCAGTGAGTAATTTTCTCTGTTCCCTTTCATTAACATTACTGTCACTACAGTTTATTGGTAGCTGGCCCTTTAAGAGCAGCTGCTGTGGACAGAGACGCGGATCTCACACACGCCTCATTCTCTCACGAGTCACAACTCTTTATGTCCATCATAAGACTGCTCTTACGTTATGAAGATACTCGACAAATGACATTTTGGCTTAATTGTGTGTGGTGTTGTTGATGTTTGTTCAAGCAGCGAAAGAGAACTTCTGGCACGCGGTCTGTGCATGCGCATTATACCGCGCAGCGTCTTTCTGTGAGTCTCATTCAGGAAGTTCACAGGCAGCACGAAAAATGTGTTCATTTCAAATTGGTAAAATTAAATCTGTAAAATTAACGTAACGAGTGGCACATAACGTGAAGTAACATGGCATTTTATTTTGTTTGAAATTTTAATTGTCCGGTTCGAACAACTAATTTTCTCTTCTCCTTGTCCTACAAAAAATCCACTACAAGCGTACAAGCCATATCAGCCTGTAGCCCAAGACTGGTTGCCCACTGAAGCTAAGCAGGGCTGAGCCTGGTTAGTACCTGGATGGGAGACCTTCTGAGAAAACCAGGTTGCTGCTGGAAGAGGTGTTAGTGAGGCCAGCAGGGGGTGCTCACCCTGTGGTCTGTGTGGGTCCTAACGCCCCAGTATAGTGACGGGGACACTATGCTGTCAAAAGAGTACCGTCCTTCGGATGAGACGTTAAACCGAGGTCCTGACTCTCTGTGGTCATTAAAAATCCCAGGATGTCTTTCGAAAGAGTAGGGGTGTAACCCCGGCATCCTGGCCAAATTTGCCCAGTGGCCTCTGTCCATCATGGCCTCCTAATCCTCCCCATATACACCAATTGGCTTCATCACTCTGTCTCCTCTCCACCAGTATGCTGGTGTGTGGTGAGCGTTCTGGCGCAATATGGCTACCGTCGCATCATCCAGGTGGATGCTGCACATTGGTGGTGGTTGAGGAGATCTCCCCCCTCTATGTGAAGCGCTTTGAGTGTCCAAAAAAGCGCTATATAAAATGTAATGAATTATTATTATTATTATTATTATTACAAGCCTTAATGTCGAGACCTGAGATGTATCCATCACTGCCTGTGATATCACACTTTTTGGTGCATTAGATTCAGTAACAGTAACAGTTCGGCTAAAAAATAAAACTGGCATCTGAAAGTTGCTGTTGTTGGTCAGCTTATGTGGAAATGTACGTTTTTGACCAACTTTTTCCACCTTCCACAAGTAGGCTAGACGAGGCAGACACATTTCTCTTTTAATCTGTCTCTTTCGTTCTCTTACAATCACCTCTGTCCTGATTTCTTCGATGGGAGGGTCTATGGGTGGGTAAATGTATGGGCTTTTTCAGATCTTTCAATCTAATCAGTGAAATAAGCTTGCACAGTTTTCATACGAACGTGCCTGGAGATGACGGATAAACAGACCACGCCAAACTATGTGTGTTTGTTAGAAATCCGGAATGTTGAGAGAACATTGTGCTTGGTAAGTCGTTTGTTTTCAAATCAAACTTGGATCTCCAGCCAACTAAGTTTGAATCTGGTCTTTCTAACACGCTTCCCATAATATTTACACATTAGGTCAGTAGGAGGAGAGCAGGTTGTATTTTTTTTGGCTGTTCAAACTACGAAAGTAATCCGATCGAATGCGTTTTTGACAAGCGGCAACATTCTAATCTGAAAAATGAAGCCTACATGTAAGTGCGAAAAACTGCAATACATCGAAAATCCGCTGAGAGGGAGGTCCCAAAAAGGGAGCAAATATCCAGATCCCATGTTAAAATGTCAGTTTTCACAGCATAAATTCATGCTTTTACAGGTTGGTCCCATGGACTTTTATTGTATTTTTTGATAGGTTCCACGTGCCTGACAACTGTGAGGGGAGTGATTTTTTTTTAGATCGTATTTAGATATAAAATGTATGACAAATAAGGGCGGTTAACTTTGATTGACTGCTGATAACAGGCTGCGCCGAGTGAATTTGACGTCTCGGCCATGATCTGACACAACACATCATACCACCTCTATATAATTTCTGAACATTTGTATTTTGTATTTCTCAAGATTTTCTAATATGGCACCGCCCATACCCCCCATAAACAGCCTCAGAACTGTTCTTCAGAAAGTCAATGGGTGACGTCACAGACACTTTGTCCATATTTTTTACAGTCTATGGTTTTCGACTATCCCTGGAGGTGGTCGAAAGTGGACAAGCTCAAAATGATTTAGACCCTAGCTGTTTCCACCTGTTCATCCTCCATGTGTGATCTGATCGACCAAAATACATTTGTAAACAGGGCCAGCGAGGCCCAGCACACCAAAGGAAGTTACAGGAAAAACTTTTAGCAGCTTAATCTAAAGCTTATATCTCACCATGAGGCAGATGAAGAGATATGACTGAAACTTCAGGATCAAGGTTATATTGCCCTGCAAACTTGGAATGAATTTTTTTTTTCACATTTCCAAGATCTATGGGCCTTCTGTTACCTAAAGCAGTGTGTAACTCAGTATTAACGCACCACTGAGAATATTTGGCACAGACCATATACGGCGCAGAAGCTCGAGCTAAGACCCGCCTAATTCTCTGTTTCTTGCACACATGCATGCATGTTTTCACTTTGATTCTCTGCTTGGATATGGCTATTGTGCATAAATAACTTTTTTGGCAACAGTTTGCTGAATGCTCTGTCCCCTGTTAACACTCTCTTATGGGAAATGCGTATAGAAAATGTGAAGTCTTTTTTGAAGGTGACGCTGCCCAAGTGTACACTACTCTATCGCATTCCTAGCTCAAAAGTATTTATTTCTTCTGAAACAATTCCTTTGTTAACAAATTTGAGGACCACAGTGGCTGTTATATACATCAGACATGTGAACCCAGTGTGAACACTACTTTTCCCAGTTTTAGACCCCTCCTGAGGCCAGTTTGCCTTCTCTACATGCTGTCCGCCAGTACACACACATACACACACATTTCAAGGGCACTTATGTACTGCTTTTGCTTGTGTACAATTTCATATTACATTATCTTGAACGTTACATGTACATCTCCATTATTATATTTGTGATGCTATTGTGCTGTACATAATTCTGTGGACTTTGTACTTTAGTTTAACCTCAGGCATATGCGTTGTGTTCTTACACTTAGAATTTTTTTAAAACGTCAGCAGTTTTTTTACTTTGTGTGTTTCAGAGTTTGGTTTGGCTTGCTTTGGATCCATCTGTTGAAGTATGTGTGAAGGCAAAGGTTGGTTTGGCATGTGTGTGAATGATTGAGATGTATCATGGTTTTTGGATATTGTTAGGTTACTATATTGCGTGTGAGATGGGTATGGTTTCGCTTGAGTGTGTGTGGATGAGAGAGAATCATGTGAGACTCCTGGTCTCCCATCATGCCATTGTCACATGGGTGGTCATGCCGAAGTCACGCTGCAGTGCTTATTGGCTGCAGACAGACAAACCACCCCGCTCCTCTCAAAGTGTGTATAATGCAGATTTTAAGGATAAAAAGAGAGCAAAGGAGACTTTAATGTTCTGTAGTGTGGGAAATCTGGATGTTACCGTTATTGCTTCAAGGCTCAACTTTTTTTCCTGCTAGTCCAGTCAGATCAGATAGTGCTTACTATCAATATACGTACTTGGTCACACTTTACTTGTACTTTTTTTTGGATGTAAGTGTACAATGTACTTATTGTGTTTATGTTGTATTGCACAACATTTTTGCTGCTATTGAGGTGGGATACGGCACGGTAAGTTTAGGATAGGTTTAGTGGTATGGGTAGGTTTAAGGTTGGGTCAAAGGGTTGGGAAAGCTTCAACGGTGTAGTTGTAATTACAAGTATAGCTGTAATTACAGAAATGAAGTTGCAGATGTAATTACATTCAGATAATTATAATAATATCAGTACAATTTAAAAACATGCACTTAATAAGTGCATTGTATCAAATGATTACTTTAAATGTTAGTATGTAGTAGTTCAATACACTTAATCTAAAGTGTGATTCATAAATATAATCAATTGTATATTAAATATAACATATTAATTTAATCACTTTAAACAAAACTACATTTATATGAAACATTTATGTTATCAACCCATTCTTAATGATGCATCAAAGATGATCATAAATAACTTTTGCAATTTTACCTTATCTTAGTGCAAAAGTTTATTTTCACAACAACAGTATTCAGTACATCACAGACAACCAAATGTTTAATTTTCCGAAGGCATAAAAACATGCACACGATCAACAAATGCATAGTTAAATCATTCTTTCACATTGAGTTGAACCCTAGTCAGTGATCACATAGTGCATCCCCTTCCTCATCCAGCAGATTCACTGGACACAAGCTTCTCACTGCATGTACAACTGGAGAAGACCGTCTGTGTTCAGTTGAAGACATCGAAGCTAGCGGTTCATGGTGCATTGGCCTGGGATGTGAAATTTGAGGTGCTGGCCAGTGAGGTTCAGTTTGTGATGTCCTTTGAAGGGCTTTTTACATTTCACCCCCCACAGAGCCAAGGCTCAGAAAAAACCCACGTCTATTCCAGACTCTAAACACTTGGCAGAGTCAATAACGTAGGATTTGGCCTCTTCTCAGAAACCTCCAAATGGTTCCTCTCGTTCTCACTCTCTCCTGAAAACTTTGACTCTAATTTGTGAAAGTATTAAAACCAAACTGTGGCGTTATCGTTTGCAAAGTGGTGGATGGATTAATTGAGGAAAAACTGTAACAGCAATAAACAACATGCGAAATGGATCTCGCATACCTCTTCCAATGGCCATCCGTCACTTCATGACTGTGACTTTATGGCCCAAATATAAGATACTCATGTGTTTTTGTGATTAACATAATTGTGCAGATAGCAAATAGTTTGCACACAGCTATATGTACACAAGTTTTTGTGTGTGGTAGTACCAGGGGTTTTGAGTTATGTGCTTTTAGTAATGCACATTACAGGTTAATCTAGATAGACCTGAACTGGTTTCTGAAGGATTGCCCTAAGGGTTAGTTCACACAAAAATGAAAATTCTGTCATTAATTGCTTGCCCTCATGTTGTTCCAAACTCGTAGGACTTTTGTTCATCTTCGGAACACAAAATCATGATCTTTTTGATGAAATCTGACTAGTTGGTTAATTGTTGGTCCTTTTGGCTCCCTCTGCCTGTCAAACTGCATCATTGCAGTAAGCGTGACCAACGCCTCACTGCCATCTCCTCTTTTCACTCTTTGGTCATAAAATGTTTTTTTCTGGAGCACCATATAAATCCAAACTTGTGAATGTGTAAATGTTGATGTGACCTATTTAAAAAAAAACAAAATAAATAACTTACATCCATGGCCACATAAACACTGGCAGATAAATATAGTTTTCCTTTCTCTTCACAAAGAATGTATTATTTGTATGAGATGTTTCTTGGATCACAGAAATGAATGTTCATGTCTTATATTATTTGTTAATTTCGACACCAGTCCCACATTTCAATGTTTTCAACAGCTAATATTTTCGACAGCTAATATTCCAGTCTGTAGTATCAATAGCAAACCACAATGATCCAATCAATTCCTGATGCCAAGTCTCACCCTACAATTTTGTTCTTGTTCTAGAAGCCGTTTCACTTGGATACATTTATGACAAAACAGGGAAGAAAAAAGCAAATTGTGTTTTTATTCACATTCTCTCTTTCTCTTGCAGGATCTAATCAACACTGCCACCAGCACCTTGTTCTTCTTTCTGGCTTCAGTGGTTTTGGCAGCCTTCAACCATCAATCTGGAGCAGAGATTGCAGCTGTGGTACCTATCAAGCTTACTCAGCTCTTTATTTCATGAATCCTGTTCCTGTGGTTGTGGTTGAATTCTAATGTTTAGTCATGTCTAAAGTATTTTAAGTGGGTCCTAATCTGCCAGTGCTCTGCTGCCATCATGTGGCTGAAATAGAGCACATATAGTCAGTTCCTGGAGAGAGTCCTGGATAGGCAGACAGCAGGAAGTTTTGAGAAGTCATAGTCATGATCCATCTGAATGATTCACATTGTTTGATTTGGTTCTTTGGATTTTTAACACCGTAAACCTCTCTGCTTTCTCCTTTCCTGTTTCTCCAGCCCACTTTTCTTTCTACTCACAGTTTTGTTCTTTTCGCATGTTGTTTGGTTATGCTTCCTTTTACAGTACAGTACTTACAGTGTACTTACCTAGAAAGTACTGACTAATATAAGGTAAGTACATGGAACAGGGGTAGGTTTAGGGGTAGGTTCAGGGTTAGTACTAGTTATTACCCAGTAATTGTAGTTACTAAAATAAGTACATAGTATTTACATGGGTAACTGGACTGTAAAAGGAAGCGTTACCGTTGTTTCTATCTCAAAAGTTAGATTGTTTCAAGTTTTGACTACATCACTCATTACTTGATCCACAGAAGCACAGTTTGGACACATCACTTTTGCTTATAAAATATTTGAGCTAATTTGATTATGTTTTTAGCTGTCAGTAAAAGTGAAGCACTCTCAGCTCTTTTTAAGTCAATTCCACAGAATTTATGGAAGACTGTTTACTGGTGACAGAGAGGGGAAAAATATAACTGTGAGATAAAGTTTAAAATAAGAAAAAATAGTCACATTGTGAGATATAAAGTCACTGTTACCTTTTTCTTTTCTTTTGTACATTGAGGCAGAAAAAGAATTCCAAGAGAATTTATTGATTTTCCTACAAAATTCCCAAAGAAAATGCTAAAAAAAATCTATCATTGTTTGCACGTTATATTATTTTAGAACTGAAGCTGACAAACTAACAAAAGTTAGTTTGTGTGTTTTGGTCGAGGCTGCTGACCTCTTGTGTCTGTGAAGAGGTTTGTTGGAGATCATTAGTGAAGAGAGAAGTAGATGATTCCCAATATTGTTACAGGATCAGGTTCTTTTACTCAGATCCTGACCTTTATCGTTGTAGACTCTTCATGTATGACCTGAGCTCAGCACAATATCCACCAACCAACACCCTAGAAGTCAAAGGCTGGGTATTTGTGCTGAGTGTTTTATGATACAGATGTTCTCAGCAGGAAACCACTTTAACACCCAGGGATTTTGCTGAACCACAGGGCACGGCAAATTCCTTTGGCTCTCACAGCTTGAGAGAGAGAGAATTTAAAATATTTTGGAAGAAGTATACCCTCACATAAAGTATTATTAGGAACACCTGTTCAATTTCAAATGAATGAAATTATCTAAACAACCGATCACATGGCAGTTGCTTCAATTTATTTAGGGTGTGGTCCTGGTCAAGACAATCTTCTGAACTCCAAACTGAATGTCAGAATGGAAAAGAAAGGTAATTTAAGCAATTTTGAGCGTGGCATGGTTGTTGGTGCCAGACGGGCCGGTTTCAGTGTTTCACAATCTGCTCAGTTGCTGGGATTTTCACTAGGGGTGCAACGGATCAAAAAACTCACAGATGGGATCGTTTCTCGAATCAGAGTCACGGATCGGATCATTTTTCGGATCAGCAAAAAAAAAAAAAAAAAAAAAAGAGAGAAGACAAATAAACATAAGTTTTGTCTTTTTTTTATTAACACTTTTAAATTGTGAGCGGTTATCGTCACATAGCTCTCCGTTCCCCTAGAAGTCCACCCGTCTGTCGTGAGCGCAACAGAGGAGAGAATGCTCGGGATAGTTCATCCACAACAGTTCATGTCGTAACGTGGCTCAAGCACTTTCAGCATGTGTTTAAAGCCCTCGTTTTGCACAACCGACTATGGCATCATGTCTCATGATTGTGCAACTAGGGGCTGCTTAAATGCCGCGGTGATAAGCGGTTGTTGAGCAGCCTCCGTTTTCACTCCGGTCAGTGAAACACCGGGGTGATGTCGCTTCAAATGCGTGGCCATGCTTAACGTGTTTCCACTGGCTTTCTTGTGCCACAGTGCCGTACACACTCGGTTTTATCTACTAACCTCTTTCCTTCATGTTATATTTGATGGGAAACCCAAAATGGTCCCATTTAGGTGATTTAAATGACGCGGGGCGTTCAAGCTTCTCCGTTCCTCCGCTCGCCATGACGAAGCTTTGTGTTGACTGAACATGCGCACATTATTATTTTTTTCATAATCAATCCGCGGATCACGTGTGTGCCGAACCGAAGACATTGATCCGAACGAATCACGGATCAATGATGATCCGTTGCACCACTAATTTTCACGCACAACCATTTCTAGGGTTTACAAAGAATGTTTTGAAAAGGGAAAAAACATCCAGTATGCGGCAGTCCTGTGGGCAAAAATGCCTTGTTGAAGCTAGAGGTCAGAGGAGAATGGGCCGACTGATTCAAGATGATAGAAGAGCAACTTTGACTGAAATAACCACTCGTTACAACCGAGGTATACAGAAAAGCATTTGTGAAGCCCAGACACACACGGCCTAGAGGCGGATGGGCTACAACAGCAGAAGACCCCACCGGGTACCACTCATCTCCACTACAAATAGGAAAAAGAGGCTACAGTTTGCAAGAGCTCACCAAAATTGGACAGTTGAAGACTGAATAAATGTTGCCTGGTCTGATGAGTCTCGATTTCTAAGTTGAGACATTCAGATGGTAGAGTCATAATTTGGCGTTGAATGAGAACATGGATCCATCATGCCTTGTTACCGCTGTGCAGGCTGGTGGTGGTGGTGTAATGGTGTGGGGGATGTTTTCTTGGCACACTTTTAGGCCCTCACGTAGAATTAAGGCAGTTCTGAAGGCAAAAGGGGGCCAAACACAGTATTAGGATGGTGTTCCTAATAATCCTTTAGGTGAGTGTAGATGTTATATTTACTGTGACATTCCAAAAATGCTTATTTCTGTAATCCTTTCCTCACCCTCATATTGTTTCAAATTTATAAGACTTTGGTTAATATTTCAAAACAACTTTTAACCGTTAAAAGTTCAGGTAACCGGAATTCAAAAGATCCAAAATGCATTGTAAAATTTCAATCAGCATTACTGAAAATGTGACTTCAGTAACAGGCTTTCAAACCTACTGTCCATTCTAATGGACAGACACATTTAAAAAAAATCCTGATTTAAAATATGCAATTCTACAGTTGATTTTTAACTTTAATGAATAAGTTCAATCTTTCTATTTTACATACAAACTATGAAATACTGGCAAAAAAATATACAAAATGTAAATACACCTTAGAAAATGTTGCTTGCTTCTGTGTTTGGAGTGAAGTGCTGCCATGCTTCTCTTCAATGTAGAGTTTTTTTTTTTATATATATAATTACTACATGCAGAGCTTTACTGGCAATTGAATGGATGACAAACGTCCAATCTCAGGCTTTAAACTAGGTGAAATGCTCCAGAAGTTAAAAAAAGGGGGCTGACATGTGACACAGGGTCTGAATGGGTTAAGTTTAAATGACAAACATCCAAATTGATTGTACTTTATTTGAGTCAGCAACATTTTTTTACAATGTGTGTGCATTACATGCATGTCATTTGCCTGAACAAACATCACTGGTCCTCATGCATCAAGCACACTCTTGTCAGCTTCCGTTTACCAAATGTGACGTGCCCTATGTAGTATGTTTCGTTTTATAACCTTTTTGGATCTTTTAAAGTCTAAGAGCTTTGAACGACATGAGGGTCAGGAAAGGATGACAGAATTTTTATTTTTGGGTGAACTTTCCCTTTAAAGCTCATAGTTTAAAGATGAAATCAACCACCTCCAACCTTCTTACAGTCATTTTGTGTGTTTTCTCCAGGTTTTTGGGTTTCTGGTGATGGGAGTATATGGCGTAAACACGTATCTGGCAGTACGGAGATGGCGTCTCGGGGACTCACGAGACGGACCCCTGCAGACCAGCGAGTACATCCGTGCACGCACAGCCTCGCGGGGAGAGGTGGAGTCACGGCCTGAACTACAGTAAACCACACAGACGGACCAATAGAGACTGAGACGAGCAAAGCCCCGTCTGCATTCCTGCAGAACACAGTGTGTTCTTCTGTGTATCCTCGTGACGGCGGGCAGTTAAGGTGAGCGCTTACAAACAAACAAACAGTTGTGTGAACAGTCTGTCTGAAGTGGAACAAACTTCTGGCATCATCATTATTACCATGCCTCAGGCCGTCGTCATTTGACTGTAAACTTCAATCTTTCCACTAATTAAGGGCTTTACCTTACCATGATCTGGATGAATATTGACAGAAACTCACTTCACTGTGCTCCTAAACTTCTCCCAGCAGATAACTTAAAAAGTTTTAAATAATGCCTGCAATAAACCACTTGACCCCTTTCATTTCAGCTCCATTCCTAGTTGGCTAATATAAAAGGATTGCAACTGTTTCTAAAATGTGTCTTATCAAAGATCAACTGATTTAAGTGATCTGGAGTCTAAGTGGAATGGGAATTTGTGAGAGGGTTTATGAACAAAAAAAGATGGCTTTTTCTCTCTGCTTTTGTTTTCCTGTATCCAAACACATCTGAGAAACTGCAGTTGAATTAGGCTGTTTTCTGTAGAGACGAGGTTACATGTTAGGAGCACCAGTATTTATTTTAATGTAACATATTTTTACAATACCACAGCTTTGGTAGCCACATTGTACCAAATGTAGTATTTCACCTTGTGAATGTGACACTGCATTAAAACAGACGTCAACAGCTTTCCAATTGTGTGTGTGGGTGAAGGGGGGTGTGAGTTTGATGAAACTTTTCAGATACTTCCGATTTTTAGATACTAAATCTTGTGTGCATAATCGTTTTTTTTTTTTTTGTTTGTTTGTTTTTTCTTTGTGGTTGTTTCTGTACTCCACTGTGCACTCAACCCTGTCTAGTTATCTGTATATATCGGTTTAAACGAGGGTAGAGTTTTTGAAGAAGGTGTATATATTATGTATCTGTGTGTATGATATGACATACATGAAGGGTTCTTGTTTGTATGCATTCTTATGACTGAAACTAACAGACTTTATTTGAAGGAACAAGTTTACTACATATGAATGCATTTATTAAACTGTGTATATTTTTTCTGTGTGCCTTAATCATAGAGGCTTGACTAGTCAAAACACTCAAACTCCACATTAGCAGAATAACAGCTTAAGTGGATGTGAAATTTGATGAACTGATCATTGGTATGAAGATCTGTTTTTCTAAAGTGCTTTATTGATCCTCTAATGGGTCTTTTTTATAAGGAGTGTCATGGAACGACATTGTGGGGGAAATGAAATGTATGTTTTACCACAGATTTTAAGGTGTAGTGCAATTGTATGATTTTCTTGCCCCTAGAAAAAGATCGTTCATAGTATTCTTTTATAGTCATACTGAAGTCTTACTATCTGAAGTTCTTCAGTGAAGTCACTTATAGGTTTTGGAATAAGACAATGTTGAAATGAAGTAATTTCGAGGTGTACTGTAGGCTCACATTATAGAGATAGAACAACACTGTGGACTTGAAAATGTTGAAAGACAATCACAATAATGATTTTACGTCTAAATGGACTCTGCATTAAAGTGCTAAAGTCAAATTTTTCCTATTTTGAAAACAATACTGTCTGTGTGCTTATGCTTTAATAATGTGTAAAAGCGTTCAGTGTGCTTTGACTATGCTAAACTTCTTATTGGAAGATTTTAGCATCTAAACAACTCCTAATTTTGACCATATGGTTTGGACTGTATTTTCAACTCATTAATCATTGAAGAATTCCAAAAGGAACTATGTTGACATTTTGAAGGACTCAAAATTTTGATAATGATTGTAATGTTTCTTGGTGACATTTCCTGTATTCAAGAAAGCAATGTTTTAATCATGTAACAGTGCTATAAATTTGTATTTTTGTATTTATAGAGTTGTGCATAGACTTACAAAATGCTAATTGTTTGAAAATATTTGTGATGACAATCTTTTCCTCAAATAAATGGATTTGGATGGACTGTTGATCTGCATTTTACACTGCATTTATGGAATATCCTTCTCGCTATAAGTCATTCCAAAAATAATGGCAATTGGATGTTAGGAAGGCTATGTCACCACACAAGACATTATTATTATGCAACCCGGTACCACCTCAGGTGATGTGTTTTCATTGAATATACCAAGAAAATGCTCAAATAATTTTGAACCTTATTTTTTTCAATGGTGAGATTTGTCACTTCAAAATTATGCAAATTGGTGCATATTTAATTAGATATAGCCTGATTAGCATATTTAAACTAAAAATTACAGAAAACTCGCAATACATTTTTCTCTCATGCGAGTAATCAACTGGTAAAGTTTCATGGTGATATCTGCAAGTTAAAATTTTTACCCTATTCACCTGTAGTGGTGTCTCACCTTAAAGAGCCAATTGGTGGCCATCTTGAATTTGAAGGTCAAAAATAGGTCAAATCAATAAAATCTACATAATTTATGAATTTCTTGACCCAAATAGTCTCAGAAACCATGTATTATGCAGCACTGTGGGCAAAACCATTAAAAAGTTAATTTCACAGCTTGGCCGACGGCAGCCATTATGGATATCGGGCTCTCACAAAATTTCCCCACATTTTTGTGAGGGGCACCCCGAGCTCATTTTTTTCTTTAACCTTTATAGATGACAAATCCAGTGAGAAACGAACCTTCGCTCTCCGCGGTCACAAAACGGCTATAGATGACCCAACTAATTGGTTTTCATTAAATTGAGAAAAATGGAATTTTGGTTTATTGACGATCACTGAGAAATGTTCTATTATTTAAAATGCAAAAAACATTTATTATTTTCAAGGTGAAAAGGATTCATTTGCCTTGATCCACGGCAAAAAGAAAACAAAAACGTTTTAATTAAGTAGCCTAATGAGTAAAATGTCTATTTTTCCGGCGTCCCCAGCTCCTCATTTACACTAAAACAACCACGTTAATCGACGTTAAACCACTTTAACCGTGTTAACCATAAATACTCGACCTAGTTCTGTTGCTTAGCAACGGGAAGAAACTACTGTAACTTCAGTGCCATAGGTTAGCACCTAGTTATTATTTTCAAGGTGAAAACGATTCATTTGCCTTGATCCACGCGAAACGTCTAAATGTCACGTTTTTAATGAAATAGCCTAATGAGTAAAATGTCTATTTTTTTCCGGCGTCCCATTAACAATAACATCAAACAAAACAACATTCAATAACCCTAGTAGATGGGGTGCAAGGAAAAAATAAATAAATAAATAAATAATAAATAAATAAAGTTTTTAATCTTACCAAACTTAAAAGGAAAGATAATTATTTTTTGCATTTGTTTTTAATTTAAAGAGGGTTTACTGTCCACTTACTTTTGTGTATGGTATTTATTTACCTATTGTAATAATAATTATGTTATGACAACTCTTTTAAAAGACCATCATCGGAATAAACCAAAACCTGAAACAATTTTTAGTGATGGTAACATACATATTGTTGTCAACATGCCTTACCTGCTTGATGAAGTCCGAAGAAGAGGAAGTCGTGATTTTTTTTATTATTATTATTATTTTATTCAAGCGGGAGTTTTTAATGTCATCATTAACAGACATTAACGGGTATTTTTTCCAGAATTTTCATAGCTGGAAAAACATGCAAGTTTCACATTGCGGTGACGCCACGTGACGTCTTCCATTCGCATATTTTTTTCTTTCTGTCGTGTAGTTCTCACATTTGGAGAGGTTATGCACTATTAATGTACCCAACACAGCAACATTTTTCTTCTCAGAATTAAAAGTATAACATTACAAATGCAGCGAACATACTAATGTCTCCTAATCTGTACTAACCTAAGCAAGGTGCTATATGGCACTGAAGTTACAGTTTCTTCCCGTTGGTCGGTTAACACGGTTAACGTGGTTTAACGTCAATGTAATACGTTGTTTTAGCGTACCTTTTGCTTAAACGAGGAGCTGGGGACGCCGGAAAAATAGACATTTTACTTATTAGGCTACTTTATTTAAAACGTGACATTTAGACGTTTTTTTTCCGGCGTGGATCAAGGCAAATTAATCATTTTCACCATGAAAATAATACATGTTTTTTGCATTTTAAATAATAGAACATTTCTCAGTGATCGTCAATAAAACTAAATTCCTTTTTTTTTTTATTTAATGTAAACCAATAGGTCGTTATGGCAGAGGCGATTGCGTGCATAGATATCTATCTATGATTGCATGTAGAACAGGTCAACATCCGGGTATCTCTCCACTGGAGCGTGCTGACGCAACCCAGCAAACATGCCAGTGCGGGTAAGAGTGGGTTTTCTGTGGGACAGTGTGGGCAAGGGCAAACCCTTTGGAGCCCCCTGTGGGCTTGCTGAGGGCAAGCCCACAGTGGGCTTTCCCACAGAAACCCCTCAAGGGCCCCTAGTGGGTTAGCCCATGTGGGGCCCATAGCAGTTTTGCCCATTTGGGCCCCCATGAGGGTGTACTGTGGGCAACCCACTGTGGGTTTGCCCACAGAATACCCACACGGGCCCCCAGTGGGTTAGCCCATGTGGGGCCCATAGCTGTTTTTCACTATGGGGCCCCCATGAGGGTTTACTGTTGGCAACCCACTGTGGGTTGCCAACAGTAGAGGGCGGCGCGGCGCGGGCGGCTCGGCGTGTCTTGGACGGTGAGAGCCGAGGGCGGCGCGCGCGTCTTGGACGGTGAGAGCGGAGAGGGTTTCAACGAGCGGGCAGATGGAAACCATGGAAATGAGGAAACCTCATCAACTGACAAACAGGAAAACTAGCGTCTCTCTGTTTTTCCACTGCTTTCAGGTAAGTTTAGTTAACAAAATCACACAAATAATACATACAAACGTTCCTGACACCTTTCTAACGTGTAATTTATACGCTTCTGTTGAATATTTACTTTGTAGAAAAGGTTTTGAGTCTTCGAAAAAGTCCATTAGCATCTCAACTGTTTTCAGAATAGGTAAGTTAACGTTAAGTTAAGTTAAGTTAACGTTAGCTCTTGTTTTACATAAGTTTGGGGTTTTAACATCTTTGTGCTGATAACAGTTTTTGATAGTTTTGTTTTGCTGGTTATTTGTCAATGGGTTATTGGAAGTTGTTAGCTAATTGCTAGCTAACGTTCAGTACTGTTGATCAGTGACGTCACTTAAAAGATTGATAATAAAAGTGATTTCAGAAGGAACAGAAAAAAACCCTCCTCAACAAAGGGGAATTATTGTTTCATGATAATAATTTTATGCATTTATTGCACAATATTACCTTAAGATTTTATTCTTTTTATCTTTTCTGCACTGCATCTCTAGCTTGATTCCTTGTAATAAACACTTTGTTCTATTGCAAATCCTATGTAACATTGTTGGCTCTGTGACACATTGCATTTTATGTTCTAGTCTAGAGCATCATGATGATGTCCGGCTGCACCCCCGTCCAAGACAACCTCCACGGCTCTGAACTCGACTAGTAAGCAAAACTTCAAACATACTGTTCAAAAGTTTGGGGTCTGTAGGATTTATGCTTTTTAATGAAGTCTCACACTTTAAATTCATTAACCCCAGTTTTTTTCAGTGATACTGTCTTTGAGAATCCTGTAGGCTAAATAATAGCTGGTATTCTGGCAAATATAATGTTATAATAGTCAGTTATAATAATTAATTTAACTATTATGATAACAGGATATCATGGTCATTGGTATATTCTCTAGGTGTGTTTTTAATTATGTTGGCCAATGAGACACCATACTGTCCAACTCAAGGTATTTATTTATTTTTATGTATTTTTATGATAAATACTAAAGTTCTTTTTACTTTTAAATGCTGAATTCAGGGGTCGACAACTTTAGGCATTTTCAAGTTATTTTTCACAGATATCTGGCCAGTTTACTCATGGCTCATATTCTTAGTCTTTAAATGTTTGAATTTATATATGCAATGCAATATCAGGGGGTAAAGATATCATTAGAGTTTTTTAAAGTTACTATGCTCTTGTTACCAGATGAGATATCATGTGACACTCTGATTCTTCAGGACCAGATCTTGATGCCATCCACACTCAGTACATGACAAAGGTGAGTTTCACAATAGCTGCCACTACCACAAACCAAGAGACAGAACACAACAGGCCTTCATCCATATGAACTCACCCATACGTTGGGATAGTAACCAAAATCCGGTATTACACATTAAACGGGCCCTGGGGCCAAATTAAAGGACAACTCCGGTCAATTTTAACATTGAGCTAATTTTTTTGTACATTTGGAGTGCTGTCAGTACAGACAAAAATCTTGTTGCCTGCACGATTGCCTTATCGTCTTTTTAAAATTCGCACCCTGTTGACTTCAATGGGGAAAGTTCTAAACCTGCTTTTAGCCTCTTAAAGCAACACCATGGAACTCTTCCACTTCGGTCGCCCTACTGTTTAGAAGCGGAATTGTCCTTTACCGCTGTCGTAAACCTACCGCAGCGTACTGTCGCACGTGCTTGCTGTAAACTGACACGCACGTGCACGCGCACGCTCGCTGTCGATTCAGCACCGGCTTTGGAATCAACAATGTCCACAGACAAGGTAGAGTATGATTCATGACTTTATGAAAGACATCCTAAACTAAGAAAGACTAAATAATTAATATTATTATATAGATAATATTACTCATTTCATACTTTCAACATGCTTATTAGAATAAACATTTCAACTCAAACATTCGCGATTTGAAAGTCATTAGTCAATCCACGATTTCAATGCTCAAATCGGAATTGATAATGATAACAATAGCATGCTAAATATGTAAAAGACATGTTGGTGTGTACTTGCTACCAGAGTGATAATTCTCTTCTCTACTACTAGCATTACTTGATTCATGACGATCAATGAAGGAACAGATAGTTTCCAAAACATTTCCAGACAACAAATTATAAAAACAGATAGTTTTAGTAGGCTATGCAAGCAATATACTTACTAGTCTAACAGCATGAAGGCCAAATCAGCATCGGTTCGAGCAACCCTCCGCATCCTTGAGCTCACGCCAGTGAGCAAACACAGAACCAATATTGATTCTTGTCCGGCCTCTTGCTTTATCACTAAGCCTCTTCCGAGTCTCCTTAGACAAAACCTTTGTCTTCTTAGTTGTTTTTACTGCTTTTTACTACTGTTTTATCTCAATATCTCAGCTCTGGAAGGGTCTAGAGCCTCCATTTTTGCACTCAGGTCTAAGTCCCATGGCCCTCTATCAGGAATCCAAGAAGAAGATTCTGAAGATTGTTTCGAGAAGATTGGAGAAACTTTTTTTTCGCACCAAAAAAAAAAAAACATAAGGGGTACCACTGTGGTTTTTTTTTTTTTGCGAAAAAAAGTTTCTCAATCTTCTTGAAACTCTGGATTCTGATTGAGGGCCATGGGACTAAGACCTGAGAGCAAAAATGGAGGCTCTAGACCCTTGCCAGAGCGGAGATATTGAGAATATTTATGAGATAATTATGACATACTGAGATATTGAGCCATTATAAATATCTCAATATCTCAGCTCTGGAAGGGTCTAGACAGGGTTTCCGCGGGTCTTAAAAAGTCTAAAAAAGTCTAAAATTTCAAAATCACAATTTAAGGCCTTAAAAAGTCTTAAATTTGCTGAAGTATTGTGTTCTAGGTCTTAAATCTTTTTAAACTGGTCTTAATTTTCCTATGTCCATGTAAATGTCATTGAAATGATCCCACATCAATTTATATTACGTAGTTGTAGTTCTTAATTCGCTGTATTACAACTACAAAAATAAGACCAACATGCAACAGCCAATCAGTTTTGAGGTTTTGTGTTATTGGCGGGTATCTCAGATACCACAGACGATGTTTTGTCTTTGTTTCAAAACGATGTTTCCTTCAGGTGTGGGAAAGATAAAACGGCCTACATTAAGCGCTTTGGAAAAGGGGATTTTATAAAAACAGAAACGGAACAAATTTACAATATCACGGGGGCGTTTGTACTGATTTTCGCTGAATGTTCAGTTTGAATAAATTAAATTACTTTGCGAATAATTTTGAGACTCGTTACTCGTTTCCTTTGTACGTTTTTTTTTCATGATATAGGCCCTTAAATTTGCTTTTTTTTTGTCATGATATAGGCCTTAAATTTGCTTTTTTTTGTCATGATATAGGCCTTAAATTTGCTTCATATTGGTCTTAAAAAGGTCTTAAAAAGTCCTAAATTTGACTTTGTGAAACCTGCAGAAACCCTGTCTAGAGCCTCCATTTTTGCACGCAGGTCTAAGTCCCATGGCTCTCTATCAGAATCCAGAGTTTCAAGAAGATTGGAGAAAAAAATTTTTTGCTCCAAAAAAAAAACAAACAAAAAAAAACGACAGTGGTACCCCTTATGTTTTTTTTTTTTTTGTCCGAAATTTTTTTTTCTCCAGATCTCTTGAAACTCTGGATTCTGATTGAGGGACATGAGACTAAGCCTGAGTGCAAAATGGAGGCTCTAGACCCTTGCCAGAGCTGAGATATTGAGATATTTATGACTTACTGAGATATTGAGCCATTAAAAATATCTCAATATCTCAGCTCTGGAAGGGTCTAGAGCCTCCATTTTTGCACTCAGGTCTAAGTCCCATGGCCTTCTATCAGAATCCAGAGTTTCAAGAAGATTGGAGAAAAAAAATCCCCCCCCCCAAAAAAAAACAAAAAAAAAAACGACAGTGGTACCCCTTATGTTTTTTTTTTTGTCCGAAAATTTTTTTTCTCCAATCTTCTTGAAACTCTGGATTCTGATTGAGGGACATGGGACTAAGACCTGAGTGCAAAAATGGAGGCTCTAGACCCTTCCAGAGCTGAGATATTGAGAATATTTATGAGATATTTATGACTTACTGAGATATTGAGCCATTCAAAATATCTCAATATCTCAGCTCAGGAAGGGTCTAGAGCCTCCATTTTTGCACTCAGGTCTAAGTCCCATGGCCCTCTATCAGAATCCAGAGTTTCAAGAAGATTGGAGAAATAAATTTTTCGCACCAAAAAAAAAAAAAAAAAAACGACAGTGGTACCCCTTATGTTTTTTTTTTGTCCGAATTTTTTCTCCAATCTTCTCTGGATTCTGATTGAGGGACATGGGGCTAAGACCTGAGTGCAAAAATGGAGGCTCTAGACCCTTCCAGAGCTGAGATATTGAGATATTTATGACTTACTGAGATATTGAGCCGTTAAAATATCTCAATATCTCAGTCTGGAAGGGTCTAGAGCCTCCATTTTTGCACTCAGGTCTAAGTCCCATGGCCCTCTTATCAGAATCCCAGAGTTTCAAGAAGATTGGAGAAAAAAATTTTCGCACCAAAAAAAAAAAAAAAAAACGACAGTGGTACCCCTTATGTTTTTTTTTTTGTCTGAAAATTGTTTTTCTCCAATCTTCTTGAAACTCTGGATTCTGATTGAGGGACATGTGAGCTAAGACCTGAGTGCAAAAATGGAGGCTCTAGACCCTTCCAGAGCTGAGATATTGAGATATTTATGAGATATTTATGACTTACTGAGATATTGAGCCATTAAAAATACCTCAATATCTCAGCTCTGGAAGGGTCTAGAGCCTCCATTTTTGCACTCAGGTCTAAGTCCCATGGCCCTCTATCTAGAATCCAGAGTTTCAAGAAGATTGGAGAAACAAATTTTTCGCACCAAAAAAAAAAAAAAAAAACGACAGTGGTACCCCTTATGTTTTTTTTTTTGTCCGAAAATTTTTTTCTCCAATCTTCTTGAAACTCTGGATTCTGATTGAGGGACATGGGACTAAGACCTGAGTGCAAAATGGAGGCTCTAGACCCTTCCAGAGCTGAGATATTGAGATATTTATGACTTACTGAGATATTGAGCCATTAAAAATATCTCAATATCTCAGCTCTGGAAGGGTCTAGAGCCTCCATTTTTGCACTCAGGTCTAAGTCCCATGGCCGTCTTATCAGAATCCAGAGTTTCAGAAGATTGGAGAAAAAAAATTTTCGCACCAAAAAAAAAAAAAAAAAAAAACGACAGTGGTACCCCTTATGTTTTTTTTTTTTGTCTGAAAATTGTTTTTCTCCAATCTTCTTGAAAGTCTGGATTCTGATTGATTGAGGGACATGGGACTAAGACCTGAGTGCAAAAATGGAGGCTCTAGACCCTTCCAGAGCTGAGATATTGAGATATTTATGACTTACTGAGATATTGAGCCATTAAAAATATCTCAATATCTCAGCTCTGGAAGGGTCTAAAGCCTCCATTTTTGCACTCAGGTCTAAGTCCCATGGCCCTCTATCAGAATCCAGAGTTTCAAGAAGATTGGAGAAAAAAAAATTCGCACCAAAAAAAAAAAAATAACGACAGTGGTACCCCTTATGGGTTTTTTTTTTGTCTGAATTTTTTTTTCTCCAATCTTCTCTGGATTCTGATTGAGGGACATGGGACTAAGCCTGAGTGCAAAAATGGAGGCTCTAGACCCTTCCAGAGCTGAGATATTGAGATATTTATGACTTACTGAGATATTGAGCCATTAAAAATATCTCAATATCTCAGCTCTGGAAGGGTCTAGAGCCTCCATTTTTGCACTCAGGTCTAAGTCCCATGGCCCTCTTATCAGAATCCAGAGTTTCAAGAAGATTGGAGAAAAAAAAATTTTGCACCAAAAAAAAAAAAATGACAGTGGTACCCCTTATGTTTTTTTTTTGTCTGAAAATTGTTTTTCTCCAATCTTCTTGAAACTCTGGATTCTGATTGAGGGACATGGGACTAAGACCTGAGTGCAAAAATGGAGGCTCTAGACCCTTCCAGAGCTGAGATATTGAGATATTTATGACTTACTGAGATATTGAGCCATTAAAAATATCTCAATATCTCAGCTCTGGAATGGTCTAGAGCCTCCATTTTTGCACTCAGGTCTAAGTCCCATGGCCCTCTATCAGAATCCAGAGTTTCAAGAAGATTGGAGAAAAAGAATGTCCGCACCAAAAAAAAAAAGACAGTGGTACCCCTTATGTTTTGTTTTTTTTTTTGTCCGAAAATTTTTTTTTCTCCAATCTTCTTGAAACTCTGGATTCTGATTGAGGGACATTGGACTAAGACCGGAGTGCAAAAATGGAGGCTCTAGACCCTTCCAGAGCTGAGATATTGAGATATTTATGAGATATTTATGACTTACTGAGATATTGAGCCATTAAAAATATCTCAATATCTCAGCTCTGGAAGGGTCTAGAGCCTCCATTTTCGCACTCAGGTCTAAGTCCCATGGCCCTCTATCAGGAATCCAGAGTTTCAAGAAGATTGGAGAAAAAAAAATTTCGCACCAAAAAAAAAAAATAATAAAAAACGACAGCGGTACCCCTTATGTTTTTGTTTTTTTGTCCGAACGTTTTTTCTCCAATCTTCTTGAAACTCTGGATTCTGATTGAGGGACATGGGACTAAGACCTGAGTGCAAAAATGGAGGCTCTAGACCCTTCCAGAGCTGAGATATTGAGATATTTATGACTTACTGAGATATTGAGCCATTAAAAATATCTCAATATCTCAGCTCTGGAAGGGTCTAGAGCATCCATTTTGCACTCAGGTCTAAGTCCCATGGCCCTCTATCAGAATCCAGAGCTTCAAGAAGATTGGAGAAAAAAATTTTCGCACCAAAAAAAACAAAAAAACCACAGTGGTACCCCTTATGGTTTTTTTTTTGTCCGGAATTTTTTTTCTCCAATCTTCTTGAAACTCTGGATTCTGATTGAGGGACATGGGACTAAGACCTGAGTGCAAAAATGGAGGCTCTAGACCCTTCCAGAGCTGAGATATTGAGATATTTATGAGATATTTATGACTTACTGAGATATTGAGCCATTCAAAATATCTCAATATCTCAGCTCTGGAAGGGTAGAGCCTCCATTTTTGCACTCAGGTCTAAGTCCCATGGCCCTCTATCAGAATCCAGAGTTTCAAGAAGATTGAAGAAAAAAAAATTTTGCACAAAAAAAAAAAAAAAACGACAGTGGTACCCCTTATGTTTTTTTTTTGTTGCCGAAATTTTTTTTCTCCAATCTTCTTGAAACTCTGGATTCTGATTGAGGGACATAGGACTAGACCTGAGTGCAAAAATGGAGGCTCTAGACCCTTCCAGAGCTGAGATATTGAGATATTTATGAGATATTTATGACTTACTGAGATATTGAGCCATTAAAAATATCTCAATATCTCAGCTCTGGAAGGGTCTAGAGCCTCCATTTTTGCACTCAGGTCTAAGTCCCATGGCACTCTATCAGAATCCAGAGTTTCAAGAAGATTGGAGAAAAAAAATTTTCGCACCAAAAAAAAAAAAAAACGACAGTGGTACCCCTTATGTTTTTTTTTTTGTCCGAAATTGTTTTTTTCTCCAATCTTCTTGAAACTCTGGATTCTGATTGAGGGACATGGGACTAAGACCTGAGTGCAAAAATGGAGGCTCTAGACCCTTCCAGAGCTGAGATATTGAGATATTTATGAGATATTTATGACTTACTGAGATATTGAGCCATTCAAAATATCTCAATATCTCAGCTCTGGAAGGGTCTAGAGCCTCCATTTTTGCACTCAGGTCTAAGTCCCATGGCCCTCTATCAGAATCCAGAGTTTCAAGAAGATTGGAGAAAAAAAAATTTCGCACCAAAAAAAAAAAAAAAAAAACGACAGTGGTACCCCTTATGTTTTTTTTTTTTGTCCGAAATTGTTTTTTCTCCAATCTTCTTGAAACTCTGGATTCTGATTGAGGGACATGGGACTAAGACCTGAGTGCAAAAATGGAGGCTCTAGACCCTTCCAGAGCTGAGATATTGAGATATTTATGACTTACTGAGATATTGAGCCATTAAAAATATCTCAATATCTCAGCTCTGGAATGGTCTAGAGCCTCCATTTTTGCACTCAGGTCTAAGTCCCATGGCCCTCTATCAGAATCCAGAGTTTCAAGAAGATTGGAGAAAAAGAATGTCCGCACCAAAAAAAAAAAAGACAGTGGTACCCCTTATGTTTTGTTTTTTTTTTGTCCGAAATTTTTTTTTCTCCAATCTTCTTGAAACTCTGGATTCTGATTGAGGGACATTGGACTAAGACCGGAGTGCAAAAATGGAGGCTCTAGACCCTTCCAGAGCTGAGATATTGAGATATTTATGAGATATTTATGACTTACTGAGATATTGAGCCATTAAAAATATCTCAATATCTCAGCTCTGGAAGGGTCTAGAGCCTACATTTTTGCACTCAGGTCTAAGTCCCATGGCCCTCTATCAGGATCCAGAGTTTCAAGAAGATTGGAGAAAAAAAAAATTCGCACCAAAAAAAAAAAAAAAAAAAACGACAGCGGTACCCCTTATGTTTTTGTTTTTTTGTCCGAACTTTTTTTCTCCAATCTTCTTGAAACTCTGGATTCTGATTGAGGGACATGGGACTAAGACCTGAGTGCAAAAATGGAGGCTCTAGACCCTTCCAGAGCTGAGATATTGAGATATTTATGACTTACTGAGATATTGAGCCATTAAAAATATCTCAATATCTCAGCTCTGGAAGGGTCTAGAGCCTCCATTTTTGCACTCAGGTCTAAGTCCCATGGCCCTCTATCAGAATCCAGAGCTTCAAGAAGATTGGAGAAAAAAAATTTTCGCACCAAAAAAAACAAAAAAACGACAGTGGTACCCCTTATGTGTTTTTTTTTTTTGTCTGAATTTTTTTTTCTCCAATCTTCTTGAAACTCTGGATTCTGATTGAGGGACATGGGACTAAGACCTGAGTGCAAAAATGGAGGCTCTAGACCCTTCCAGAGCTGAGATATTGAGATATTTATGAGATATTTATGACTTACTGAGATATTGAGCCATTCAAAATATCTCAATATCTCAGCTCTGGAAGGGTAGAGCCTCCATTTTTGCACTCAGGTCTAAGTCCCATGGCCCTCTATCAGAATCCAGAGTTTCAAGAAGATTGAAGAAAAAAAAATTTGCACCAAAAAAAAAAAAAAAAACGACAGTGGTACCCCTTATGTTTTTTTTTTTTGTCCGAAATTTTTTTTCTCCAATCTTCTTGAAACTCTGGATTCTGATTGAGGGACATAGGACTAAGACCTGAGTGCAAAAATGGAGGCTCTAGACCCTTCCAGAGCTGAGATATTGAGATATTTATGAGATATTTATGACTTACTGAGATATTGAGCCATTAAAAATATCTCAATATCTCAGCTCTGGAAGGGTCTAGAGCCTCCATTTTTGCACTCAGGTCTAAGTCCCATGGCACTCTATCAGAATCCAGAGTTTCAAGAAGATTGGAGAAAAAAATTTCGCACCAAAAAAAAAAAAAAAACGACAGTGGTACCCCTTATGTTTTTTTTTTTTTGTCCGAAATTGTTTTTTCTCCAATCTTCTTGAAACTCTGGATTCTGATTGAGGGACATGGGACTAAGACCTGAGTGCAAAATGGAGGCTCTAGACCCTTCCAGAGCTGAGATATTGAGATATTTATGAGATATTTATGACTTACTGAGATATTGAGCCATTCAAAATATCTCAATATCTCAGCTCTGGAAGGGTCTAGAGCCTCCATTTTTGCACTCAGGTCTAAGTCCCATGGCCCTCTATCAGAATCCAGAGTTTCAAGAAGATTGGAGAAAAAAAAATTTCGCACCAAAAAAAAAAAAAAAAAACGACAGTGGTACCCCTTATGTTTTTTTTTTTTTGTCCGAAATTGTTTTTTCTCCAATCTTCTTGAAACTCTGGATTCTGATTGAGGGACATGGGACTAAGACCTGAGTGCAAAATGGAGGCTCTAGACCCTTCCAGAGCTGAGTATTGAGATATTTATGAGATATTTATGACTTACTTAGATATTGAGCCATTCAAAATATCTCAATATCTCAGCTCTGGAAGGGTCTAGAGCCTCCATTTTTGCACTCAGGTCTAAGTCCCATGGCCCTCTATTCAGAATCCAGAGTTTCAAGAAGATTGGAGAAAAAAATGTTTTGCACCAAAAAAAAAAAACGACAGTGGTACCCCTTATGTTTTTTTATTTTTGTCCGAAATTTTTTTTCTCCAATCTTCTTGAAACTCTGGATTCTGATTGAGGCACATGGGACTAAGACCTGAGTGCAAAAATGGAGGCTCTAGACCCTTCCAGAGCTGAGCTATTGAGATATATTTTATGACTTACTGAGATATTGAGCCATTAAAAATGTCTCAATATCTCAGCTCTGGAGTCTAGAGCCTCCATTTTGCACTCAGGTCTAAGTCCCATGGCCCTCTATCAGAAT
This sequence comes from Hybognathus amarus, assembly GCA_030378365.1. Lineage (NCBI taxonomy): Eukaryota > Metazoa > Chordata > Actinopteri > Cypriniformes > Leuciscidae > Hybognathus > Hybognathus amarus. The sequence goes on from JAQIUQ010000503.1 coordinate 467,188, forward strand.
CCAGAGTTTCAAGAAGATTGGAGAAAAAATTTTCCGCACCAAAAAAAAAAACAAAAAAACGACAGTGGTACCCCTTATGTTTTTTTTTTTGTGCGAAATTTTTTTCTCCAATCTTCTTGAAACTCTGGATTCTGATTGAGGGACATGGGACTAAGACCTGAGTGCAAAAATGGAGGCTCTAGACCCTTTCAGAGCTGAGATATTGAGATATTTATGAGATATTTATTGACTTACTGAGATATTGAGCCATTAAAAATATCTCAATATCTCAGCTCTGGAAGGGTCTAGAGCCTCCATTTTTGCACTCAGGTCTAAGTCCCATGGCCCTCTATCAGAATCCAGAGTTTCAAGAAGATTGGAGAAAAAAAATTTTTCGCACCAAAAAAAAAAAAATGACAGTGGTACCCCTTATGTTTTTTTTTTTGTCAGAAATTTGTTTTTCTCCAAACTTCTTGAAAACTCTGGATTCTGATTGAGGGACATGGGACTAAGACCTGAGTGCAAAAATGGAGGCTCTAGACCCTTCCAGAGCTGAGATATTGAGATATTTATGAGATATTTATGACTTACTGAGATATTGAGCCATTCAAAATATCTCAATATCTCAGCTCTGGAAGGGTCTAGACCTCCATTTTTGCACTCAGGTCTAAGTCCCATGGCCCTCTATCAGAATCCAGAGTTTCAAGAAGATTGGAGAAAAAAAATTTTCGCACCAAAAAAAAAAAACGACAGTGGTACCCCTTATGTTTTTTTTTGTCCGAAATTTTTTTTTCTCCAATCTTCTTGAAACTCTGGATTCTGATTGAGGGACATGGGACTAAGACCTGAGTGCAAAATGAAGGCTCTAGACCCTTCCAGAGCTGAGATATTGAGATATTTATGAGATATTTATGACTTACTGAGATATTGAGCCATTAAAAATATCTCAATATCTCAGTTCTGGAAGGGTCTAGAGCCTCCATTTTTGCACTCAGGTCTAAGTCCCATGGCCCTCTATCAGAATCTAGAGTTTCAAGAAGATTGGAGAAAAAACATTTTCGCACCAAAAAAAAAAAAAAAACGACAGTGGTACCCCTTATGTTTTTTTTTTTTTGTCTGAAATTTGTTTTTCTCCAATCTTCTTGAAACTCTGGATTCTGATTGAGGGACATGGGACTTAACCTGGCCCTAGCCAGATGAATATCGCTCCGCCTAGCTCCACTCATCCATCTGGAACCGATCCATTGAAATGGCGTTTCAGAAGGCTGGGCCTTATCAAAAATTCTTGCATACGATTGGATAAGCCACGTGTCTGTCATCTTGATCGACGTGCTATTTCAACCACTCACACCGAAGCCAACCCGTGACGCTGATGGGAGCGACGCAGGAAAAAACAAAACAGAATAGCCATCAATCAGCGCAATGTCGGTAAACGATCAATGCCGTCTGTGCCATGAAAATGTGCGGATAAAAGGCAACATTATGCACAGCAAACTTATTTTTAACAAAGAAGCCAACCAAAAAAGTATACACGAACGACTTACAGAACTCGGTTTAACATTGTTACAAGTTCAGGTAAGATCATGTCGGATATGCAGTCGGTGCTTTCGCTTTATCGGCAGACTCGAAGATGCCGTTCTCTGGTGTTCTTTTAATGAAACAATGTTATGTAAATTGGACAACACGGATGAAATAGCAGCATCAATGTTAACGCTTGCTTCCTCGATGCGAGCCGCCATTGTTGTCTGAATCAAAACAGTCTCACGCACGGTCGCTTCTCCACTACGTCACATCTGTGATACTCCCGCCCTGCGTCCTGATTGGCTAGGCCATAAAATTGCTTGGAGAAATCACTCTCAATGGGAGAGGTTCCAGATGGATGTGAGTGAAGCTAGGCGGAGCGATATTCATCTGGCTAGGGCCAGGTTACATGGGACTAAGACCTGAGTGCAAAAATGGAGGCTCTAGACCCTTCCAGAGCTGAGATATTGAGATATTTATGAGATATGTATTACTTACTGAGATATTGAGCCATTAAAAATATCTCAATATCTCAGCTCTGGAAGGGTCTGGAGCCTCCATTTTTACACTCAGGTCTAAGTCCCATGGCCCTCTATCAGAATCCAGAGTTTCAAGAAGATTGGAGAAAAAAATTCGCACCAAAAAAAAAAAACGACAGTGGTACCCCTTATGTTTGTTTTTTTTTGTCCGAAATTTTTTTTCTCCAATCTCTTGAAACTCTGGATTCTGATTGAGGGACATGGGACTAAGACCTGAGTGCAAAAATGGAGGCTCTAGACCCTTCCAGAGCTGAGATATTGAGATATGTATGAGATATTTATGACTTACTGAGATATTGAGCCATTAAAAATATCTCAATATCTCAGCTCTGGAAGGGTCTAGAGCCTCCATTTTTGCACTCAGGTCTAAGTCCCATGGCCCTCTATCAGAATCCAGAGTTTCAAGAAGATTGGAGAAAATTTTTTTTCGCACCAAAAAAAATGACAGTGGTACCCCTTATGTTTTTTGTTTTTTTTTTTTTGTCTGAAATTTTTTTTTCTCCAATCTTCTTGAAACTCTGGATTCTGATTGAGGGACATGGGACTAAGACCTGAGTGCAAAAATGGAGGCTCTAGACCCTTCCAGAGCTGAGATATTGAGATATTTATGAGATATTTATGACTTACTGAGATATTGAGCCATTAAAAATATCTCAATATCTCAGCTCTGGAAGGGTCTAGAGCCTCCATTTTTACACTCAGGTCTAAGTCCCATGGCCCTCTATCAGAATCCAGAGTTTCAAGAAGATTGGAGAAAAAAAAATTTCGCACCAAAAAAAAAAAAACGACAGTGGTACCCCTTATGTTTTTTTTTTTTGTCCGAAATTTTTTTTCTCCAATCTTCTTGAAACTCTGGATTCTGATTGAGGGACATGGGACTAAGACCTGAGTGCAAAAATGGAGGCTCTAGACCCTTCCAGAGCTGAGATATTGAGATATTTATGAGATATTTATGACTTACTGAGATATTGAGCCATTAAAAATATCTCAATATCTCAGCTCTGGAAGGGTCTAGAGCCTCCATTTTTGCACTCAGGTCTAAGTCCCATGGCCCTCTATCAGAATCCAGAGTTTCAAGAAGATTAGAGAATTGTTGTTTTTTTCGCACCAAAAAAAAAAACGACAGTGGTACCCCTTATGTTTTTTTTTCTTTGTCCGAAAATTTTTTTTCTCCAATCTTCTTGAAACTCTGGATTCTGATTGAGGGACATGGGACTAAGACCTGAGTGCAAAAATGGAGGCTCTAGACCCTTCCAGAGCTGAGATATTGAGATATTTATGAGATATTTATGACTTACTGAGATATTGAGCCATTAAAAATATCTCAATATCTCAGCTCTGGAAGGGTCTAGAGCCTCCATTTTTACACTCAGGTCTAAGTCCCATGGCCCTCTATCAGAATCCAGAGTTTCAAGAAGACTGGAGAAAAACATTTTCGCACCAAAAAAAAAAAACGACAGTGGTACCCCTTATGTTTTTTTTTGTCCGTAAAAATGTTTTTTTCTCCAATCTTCTTGAAACTCTGGATTCTGATTGAGGGACATGGGACTAAGACCTGTGTGCAAAAATGGACGCTCTAGACCCTTCCAGAGCTGAGATATTGAGATATTTATGAGATATTTATGACTTACTGAGATATTGAGCCATTAAAATATCTCAGTATCTTAGCTCTGGAAGGGTCTAGAGCCTCCATTTTTGCACTCAGGTCTAAGTCCCATGGCCCTCTATCAGAATCCAAAGTTTCAAGAAGATTGGAGAAAAAATTTTTTCGCACCAAAAAAAAAAACGACAGTGGTACCCCTTATGATTTTTTTTTCTTGTCCGAAAATTTTTTTTCTCCAATCTTCTTGAAACTCTGGATTCTGATTGAGGGACATGGGACTAAGACCTGAGTGCAAAAATGGAGGCTCTAGACCCTTCCAGAGCTGAGATATTGAGATATTTATGAGATATTTATTACTTACTGAGATATTGAGCCATTAAAAATATCTCAATATCTCAGCTCTGGAAGGGTCTGGAGCCTCCATTTTTACACTCAGGTCTAAGTCCCATGGCCCTCTATCAGAATCCAGAGTTTCAAGAAGATTGGAGAAATTATTTTTTTCGCACCAAAAAAAAATGACAGTGGTACCCCTTATGTTTTTTTTTTTTTTTTTTGTCCGAAATTTTTTTTTCTCCAATCTTCTTGAAACTCTGGATTCTGATTGAGGGACATGGGACTAAGACCTGAGTGCAAAAATGGAGGCTCTAGACCCTTCCAGAGCTGAGATATTGAGATATGTATGAGATATTTATGACTTACTGAGATATTGAGCCATTAAAAATATCTCAATATCTCAGCTCTGGAAGGGTCTCTAGAGCCTCCATTTTTGCACTCAGGTCTAATTCCCATTACTCTATATCAGAATCCAGAGTTTCAAGAAGATTGGAGAAAAAAAAATTCGCACCAAAAAAAAAAACGACAGTGGTACCCCTTATGTTTTTTTTTTGTCCGAAATTTTTTTTTCTCCAATCTTCTTGAAACTCTGGATTCTGATTGAGGGACATGGGACTAAGACCTGAGTGCAAAAATGGAGGCTCTAGACCCTTCCAGAGCTGAGATATTGAGATATTTATGAGATATTTATGACTTACTGAGATATTGAGCCATTAAAAATATCTCAATATCTCAGCTCTGGAAGTCTCTAGAGCCTCCATTTTTGCACTCAGGTCTAAGTCCCATTACTCTCTATCAGAATCCAGAGTTTCAAGAAGACTGGAGAAAAAACATTTTCACACCAAAAAAAAAAAAAAAACGACAGTGGTACCCCTTATGTTTTTTTTTTTTGTCCGAAATTTTTTTTTCTCCAATCTTCTTGAAACTCTGGATTCTGATTGAGGGACATGGGACTTAACCTGGCCCTAGCCAGATGAATATCGCTCCGCCTAGCTCCACTCATCCATCTGGAACCGATCCATTAAAATGGCGTTTCAGAAGGCTGGGCCTTATCAAATTTCTTGCATACGATTGGATAAGCCACGTGTCTGTCATCTTGATCGACGTGCTATTTCAACCACTCACACCGAAGCCAACCCGTGACGCTGATGGGAGCGACGCAGGAAAAAACAAAACAGAATAGCCATCAATCAGCGCAATGTCGGTAAACGATCAATGCCGTCTGTGCCATGAAAATGTGCGGATAAAAGGCAACATTATGCACAGCAAACTTATTTTTAACAAAGAAGCCAACCAAAAAAGTATACACGAACGACTTACAGAACTCGGTTTAACATTGTTACAAGTTCAGGTAAGATCATGTCGGATATGCAGTCGGTGCTTTCGCTTCTATCGACAGACTTGAAGATGCCATTCTCTGGTGTTCTTTTAATGAAACAATGTTATGTAAATTGGACAACACGGATGAAATAGCAGCATCAATGTTAACGCTTGCTTCCTCGATGCGAGCCGCCAATGTTGTCTGAATCAAAACAGTCTCACGCACGGTCGCTTCTCCACTATGTCACATCTGTGATACTCCCGCCCTGCGTCCTGATTGGCTAGGCCATAAAATTGCTTGGAGAAATCACTCTCAATGGGAGAGGTTCCAGATGGATGTGAGTGAAGCTAGGCGGAGCGATATTCATCTGGCTAGGGCCAGGTTACATGGGACTAAGACCTGAGTGCAAAAATGGAGGCTCTAGACCCTTCCAGAGCTGAGATATTGAGATATTTATGAGATATGTATTACTTACTGAGATATTGAGCCATTAAAAATATCTCAATATCTCAGCTCTGGAAGGGTCTGGAGCCTCCATTTTTACACTCAGGTCTAAGTCCCATGGCCCTCTATCAGAATCCAGAGTTTCAAGAAGATTGGGAAAAAAAAATTCGCACCAAAAAAAAAAAACGACAGTGGTACCCCTTATGTTTGTTTTTTTTTGTCCGAAATTTTTTTTCTCCAATCTTCTTGAAACTCTGGATTCTGATTGAGGGACATGGGACTAAGACATGAGTGCAAAAATGGAGGCTCTAGACCCTTCCAGAGCTGAGATATTGAGATATGTATGAGATATTCATGACTTACTGAGATATTGAGCCATTAAAAATATCTCAATATCTCAGCTCTGGAAGGGTCTAGAGCCTCCATTTTTGCACTCAGGTCTAAGTCCCATGGCCCTCTATCAGAATCCAGAGTTTCAAGAAGATTGGAGAAATTTTTTTTCGCACCAAAAAAATGACAGTGGTACCCCTTATGTTTTTTGTTTTTTTTTTTTGTCCGAAATTTTTTTTTCTCCAATCTTCTTGAAACTCTGGATTCTGATTGAGGGACATGGGACTAAGACCTGAGTGCAAAAATGGAGGCTCTAGACCCTTCCAGAGCTGAGATATTGAGATATTTATGAGATATTTATGACTTACTGAGATATTGAGCCATTAAAAATATCTCAATATCTCAGCTCTGGAAGGGTCTAGAGCCTCCATTTTTGCACTCAGGTCTAAGTCCCATGGCTCTCTATCAGAATCCAGAGTTTCAAGAAGATTGGAGAAAAAAAATTTCGCACCAAAAAAAAAAAAACGACAGTGGTACCCCTTATGTTTTTTTTTTTGTCGAAATTTTTTTTCTCCAATCTTCTTGAAACTCTGGATTCTGATTGAGGGACATGGGACTAAGACCTGAGTGCAAAAATGGAGGCTCTAGACCCTTCCAGAGCTGAGATATTGAGATATTTATGAGATATTTATGACTTACTGAGATATTGAGCCATTAAAAATATCTCAATATCTCAGCTCTGGAAGGGTCTAGAGCCTCCATTTTTGCACTCAGGTCTAAGTCCCATGGCCCTCTATCAGAATCCAGAGTTTCAAGAAGATTAGAGTTGTTGTTTTTTTCGCACCAAAAAAAAAACGACAGTGGTACCCCTTATGTTTTTTTTTCTTGTCCGAAAATTTTTTTTCTCCAATCTTCTTGAAACTCTGGATTCTGATTGAGGGACATGGGACTAAGACCTGAGTGCAAAAATGGAGGCTCTAGACCCTTCCAGAGCTGAGATATTGAGATATTTATGAGATATTTATTACTTACTGAGATATTGAGCCATTAAAAATATCTCAATATCTCAGCTCTGGAAGGGTCTAGAGCCTCCATTTTTACACTCAGGTCTAAGTCCCATGGCCCTCTATCAGAATCCAGAGTTTCAAGAAGATTGAGAGAAAAAAATTTCGCACCAAAAAAAAAAAACGACAGTGGTACCCCTTATGTTTTTTTTTTTTTGTCCGAAATTTTTTTTCTCCAATCTTCTTGAAACTCTGGATTCTGATTGAGGGACATGGGACTAAGACCTGAGTGCAAAAATGGAGGCTCTAGACCCTTCCAGAGCTGAGATATTGAGATATTTATGAGATATTTATGACTTACTGAGATATTGAGCCATTAAAAATATCTCAATATCTCAGCTCTGGAAGGGTCTAGAGCCTCCATTTTTGCACTCAGGTCTAAGTCCCATGGCCCTCTATCAGAATCCAGAGTTTCAAGAAGATTGGAGAAAAAAAAATTTTCGCACCAAAAAAAAAAACGAAACAGTGGTACCCCTTATGTTTTTTTTTTTTTGTCCGAAATTTTTTTTTCTCCAATCTTCTTGAAACTCTGGATTCTGATTGAGGGACATGGGACTAAGACCTGAGTGCAAAAATGGAGGCTCTAGACCCTTCCAGAGCTGAGATATTGAGATATTTATGAGATATTTATGACTTACTGAGATATTGAGCCATTAAAAATATCTCAATATCTCAGCTCTGGAAGGGTCTAGAGCCTCCATTTTTGCACTCAGGTCTAAGTCCCATGGCCCTCTATCAGAATCCAGAGTTTCAAGAAGATTGGAGAAAAAAAATTTTCGCACCAAAAAAAAAAACGACAGTGGTACCCCTTATGTTTTTTTTTTTTTTTTTTGTCCGAAATTTTTTTTTCTCCAATCTTCTTGAAACTCTGGATTCTGATTGAGGGACATGGGACTAAGACCTGAGTGCAAAAATGGAGGCTCTAGACCCTTCCAGAGCTGAGATATTGAGATATTTATGAGATATTTATGACTTACTGAGATATTGAGCCATTAAAAATATCTCAATATCTCAGCTCTGGAAGGGTCTAGAGCCTCCATTTTTGCACTCAGGTCTAAGTCCCATGGCCCTCTATCAGAATCCAGAGTTTCAAGAAGATTGGAGAAAAAAAAATTTCGCACCAAAAAAAAAACGACAGTGGTACCCCTTATGTTTTTTTTTTTGTCCGAAATTTTTTTTTCTCCAATCTTCTTGAAACTCTGGATTCTGATTGAGGGACATGGGACTAAGACCTGAGTGCAAAAATGGAGGCTCTAGACCCTTCCAGAGCTGAGATATTGAGATATTTATGAGATATTTATGACTTACTGAGATATTGAGCCATTAAAAATATCTCAATATCTCAGCTCTGGAAGGGTCTAGAGCCTCCATTTTTGCACTCAGGTCTAAGTCCCATGGCCCTCTATCAGAATCCAGAGTTTCAAGAAGATTGGAGAAAAAAAAATATTCGCACCAAAAAAAAAAACGACAGTGGTACCCCTTATGTTTTTTTTTTTGTCAGAATTTTTTTTTCTCCAATCTTCTTGAAACTCTGGATTCTGATTGAGGGACATGGGACTAGACCTGAGTGCAAAAATGGAGGCTCTAGACCTTTCCAGAGCTGAGATATTGAGATATTTATGAGATATTTATGACTTACTGAGATATTGAGCTATTAAAAATATCTCAATATCTCAGCTCTGGAAGGGTCTACAGCCTCCATTTTTGCAGCTCAGGTCTAAGTCCCATGGCCCTCTATCAGAATCCAGAGTTTCAAGAAGATTGGAGAAAAAAAAATTTCACACCAAAAACAAAAAATAAAACGACAGTGGTACCCCTTATGTTTTTTTTTTTTGTCTTTTGAAATTTTTTTTTCTCCAATCTTCTTGAAACTCTGGATTCTGATTGAGGGACATGGGACTTAAGACCTGAGTGCAAAAATGGAGGCTCTAGACCCTTCCAGAGCTGAGATATTGAGATATTTATGAGATATTTATGTCTTACTGAGATATTGAGCCATTAAAAATATCTCAATATCTCAGCTCTGGAAGGGTCTAGAGCCTCCATTTTTGCACTCAGGTCTAAGTCCCATGGCCCTCTATCAGAATCCAGAGTTTCAAGAAGATTGGAGAAAAAAAATTTTCGCACCAAAAAAAAAAAAACGACAGTGGTACCCCTTATGTTTTTTTTTTTTTTTTGTCCGAAATTTTTTTTTCTCCAATCTTCTTGAAACTCTGGATTCTGATTGAGGGACATGGGACTAAGACCTGAGTGCAAAAGTGGAGGCTCTAGACCTTTCCAGAGCTGAGATATTGAGATATTTATGAGATATTTATGACTTACTGAGATATTGAGCTATTAAAAATATCTCAATATCTCAGCTCTGGAAGGGTCTAGAGCCTCCATTTTTGCACTCAGGTCTAAGTCCCATGACCCTCTATCAGGAATCCAGAGTTTCAAGAGGATTGGAAAAAAAAAATTTCACACCAAAAAAAAAAAAAAACGACAGTGGTACCCCTTATGTTTTTTGTTTTTTTTTCTGAGAAATTTTTTTTTCTCCAATCTTCTTAAAACTCTGGATTCTGATTGAGGGACATGGGACTAAGACCTGAGTGCAAAAATGGAGGCTCTAGACCCTTGCAGAGCTTGAGATATTGAGATATTTATGAGATATTTATGACTTACTGAGATATTGAGCCATTAAAAATATCTCAATATCTCAGCTCTGGAAGGGTCTAGAGCCTCCATTTTTGCACTCAGGTCTAAGTCCCATGGCCCTCTATCAGAATCCAGAGTTTAAGGAGATTGGAGAAAAAAACATTTTCGCACCAAAAAAAAAAAAAACGACAGTGGTACCCCTTATGTTTTTTGTTGTTTTTTTTGTCCAGAAATTTTTTTTTCTCCAATCTTCTTGAAACTCTGTCGATTCTGATTGAAGGACATGGGATCTAAGACATGAGTGCAAAAATGGATACACGCGACAGTACACTGTAGATGATTACTCTCATCAGACACAGATGTCATTTTCTTTTTGCAAATGATACATTATTATAAGGAAAAATATATAAACATAAGGGAAATCATTGTTGTGTCCATGACGACTGGGAAAAATAAGCATAAAGCTTACACATTTACCCAAATTATTATATGCATGTTTAACCAGAAGCTTTGTGGTTAGCACATCGCCAGTGTAACTCTCTTTCTTTTACGGCCCTGACGAGAAAATCTATCTCTCTCGGACGTGAACCGATGCTGAAGCGTGCCTGATAAATGCGCCGTTAAAATAGAATTGCGCCATGGAACAAGCGCACCTCGTTCATCATGCTCTTAAAGGGAATGTGATATGACGCTCTTATTGGTTTATTTCCGTTACGCCCAAACCACACCTATGAATAATGAAGCTACTCTAGACCAACCACTTTTAGATTTGCGCCAGGCGCAAGAGGCATTTATCCCGCCAGGAAAATAGCAACAGCGCCGGGATCCGCCCACAAAGTTACTTGCGCTTTGCGCTTTGTCACTTGCGTTTTAGATCGTTAAAATAGGGCCCCTTATTTTTTTTTGTGCGAAAAAAGTTTTTTCTCCAATCTTCTTGAAACTCTGGATTCTGATTTGAGGGCCATGTGACTAAGACCTGAGTGCAAAAATGGAGGCTCTAGACCCTTCCTGAGCTGATATTGAGATATTTATGACATACT
>JAQIUQ010000504.1:0-22235 GCA_030378365.1 Hybognathus amarus
TCAGGCATGTGATTGGCTAAGGACAAAAAAGCAGGAAAATATACCGAGCCGCATCCCATGCCCCCCACCCCCCATCCATCCCTGCCAAATATAGTCTTTACTGTATAAATTATAAATTGATTCATATTAAAGCTACTATTTAAGTTCTAAGTCAAGAGCAGTGACTGATTTTTTCCTCTGTGTTTTGTTGTTTTATTATCATTAAATAGATAGTTCTCCTAAAAATTGTAATTGTCATCATTTACTCTCTCAAGTTGTTTTAAACTTGAATAAGTTTATTTCTTCTGTTAAAGTTATTTGGAAGAATGTGGGTAACCAAACAGTGGATGTATCCCAGTGATTTCCATAGTACATTTTTCCCTATGGAAGTCAATAGGGACCAGCAACTGGTAAACCACATTCTGGTTAACCACATTCTTCAAAATATCTTCTTTTGAGTTCAGCACAAGAAATAAATTAATACAGGTTTGGAACAATATTACAGTGAATAAATAATGACAGAATTTTTATTTTTGGGTCAACTATCCCTTTAAGGACAAGCGGCTGCATGTTTATTATTAGGGCTACTGTCACTTTAAGACCTGTACGCGACGCGTCTAATATACACGGGCATTTGACAAGCAGATTTCTCTCAATTTTCTCCGTTTGCTTTCAGTTTAGACATAACCAAATTTTCTTCTGTAAACCGTGCCTGTATTTGAGAGTATTAGCGAAATAAGACTCGAAAGATAACTTAGTCCAGCAACCAGGCGCTGTTAGACAAGCTTTTAGTGCATGTGCGCGTCGGATGTTCGCGCTCAGAACAGTGCATCAGCAGGGAATGACGTTTAACCGGCAAGGCTTTAAAGCACATGCAAATAATGAACTTTTGTGAACTCACTGAACTGATTTGGCCGTTCCTCTGCGTTAATATTTTATGTGAGTATTTGTCGCGTTGTACACTAATGCTGTTGAGACCGAGGCGTCAGAACTGCAACTGATAGAATGCACGATATACATATTTCTACAAAAGCAGTCAGCAGCTTGCTTGGAGCAAGGATCATAGCGCAAATTTGAACTATATCGATATATCGCCCAGCCCTACTGGGGACCTAACGGTGATGTTCTTGTAAACTGACAACGATAACACAGTAGCGCGAGAGCGACTGAGGTACGAAATTGAGCAGGTGAACAAGCTGAACGCAAGAACGTCCTTGTTGATATTGAGAATTTGTACGCACGTCAGCCAGTTATGTCCTCATATCCTCTCCTTTTCACTCCGGCAGCCGACCAAGCCGACACCAGTCCCCCTCCCCCTTTTATTTTTTTTACAGATCTGCATGATTCACGTAGGTCACATTTTCAGGTCGGAAAATCCGGAATTTCCGCATTAATCCGGAAAAATCACATCCCTGCATCTTGTGTTTATTAAATGATGATTATGTGTAAGTTACTGAAAATGTGCTGTAATGAAAGCATGGGATCAGGTTTTGAAAGAATGACAAGCCTAAATGTGTAACACGTGTGATCATATTAGACTTTTGAGCAAAGAGTATTTGAGCAAAGAGATTCAATTGTGAAAATAGTACCAAAGCCAATAATCAATTAAACAAACTATTAAAACGAGAGAAATGATCAAGACTAAAATATATTTAAAATAACATACTGCAATTATAAATGCAAAAACAACATAATTTACCAATAAAGCTATTATCTGCAGTATATTAATCTTTATAAAACGGTAAGTTACAGTCATTCTGATAGGTCGGGTTTATTCACGATAAAACCATAGAATAAAAGCCAGGATAATTGCTCTTCAATGGCAAAGCGCAGTAACTACACATTTGGTCAAAATTGAGTTAAGACTTGTAAGTTAATGGGCTTTATGACATGTGTTCTGTCCAGACATGGGGACTTGTGACTTGGTGACTTGGACTCGAGTCGACTCGAGTCGCTATTTTTATGACTTGTGACTTGACTTGACAAAAAATAAAATACTTGAGACTTGACTCGGACTTGGAAGTTAAAGACTCGGGACTTGACTTGACTTGAGACAGGATGACTTGAATGACTTGAGTGTTAATCACATCATGTTTTCAGTTTGAATATAAAATATATAAATTATGTAAAAAAAATAAAGTTGATGCAGCTGGAGCGCAGGCTGAGAATAGCGCTGTCATGACTGGATCACGAGATCATCCGTCATTGCCCTCTCGTACCTTACGCACACCACGCCCACTTACATCAGATATCACATCAACATGTCAGCCGGAGGGATACCGAGGGTCGTCGCTTTCGGCTTCAAGAATTTCTCACAACAAGATGGCAAAAGAACAGCGCTTTGAAAGACATGCAACGTTAAGATCGCGGACAGCTAGACGACAAGCTCCAATTTCGTCCGCCATTTAAAGAGCCAGTCTGCCCAGTAAGTGCTTGTCAATTTGTTAATGTTATCTGGTTAGCTCGTTCGTAGTTAGCTAGCTAATGTAAGTTAATAATAGCAAAAGTAGCCATTATGGTGGACTCAGTAGATAAAGGTAGTGGCGTGTCTTCTTCCTCAGCTCTTTTTTTAAAATAGCACATTAAAGAAAGTTGTTTAGCCACACGGGCATAATTTCCTATGGGGACAGGGGGGACATGTCCCCCCACTTTTCAAAATCCTGTTTGTGTCCCCTCCACTTTAAAATTCGTTTTGTTATGATTTTTAACTCAAATTAATTAAGTCACCTGTTGTTTCTATCGTTTAATCGCCGACTGTGCCGCGACCGCGATACCTGCTCATTAGAACTTTCAGTGAGCTATTTTTAGAGTGTGCACGCGACGTTCCTGGACGTGGACGCGCGCATCGACACAGGCTCGTTTCTGCTCCTCTGCGGTTGTGGCACAGTCAGCGACGAAACGCCAGAAACAACAACAGGTGACTTTAAGCTATAGCGTCATATGATCCTGCTCTTATTCATGCAAATGCTTTAAAACTATTTATGCGTGACAAGACAAAAGAGAATGAGCTGCCATGTCCTCCTGATTCACACACACACACACACGACGAGCGCCAGTATCGCACAGACAGCGCGCCAGTATCGAGTTGATTTCGCCACTTGAACAAACAAAAACACACATGTATGCCAAAATGTCCGTTTTGTCGAGTATCGCCACAAGAACAGTCTTAAATGAGTTAAATAAAATCTTAAGTGAAAGTAAAGAGTAGTGAGAGAATGAGATGCGCGAGATCCTGTCAGCAGGGGCAGATCTTAAAGTGACAGCAACCTCTAATTCTCTCTGTCAGTAAAGTTAACCAAAGAACAAAGGGAACAGAAAAAAAATACTAACTGCTCTTGACTAAACAATGCTTGTAGCTTTAATAAGGATTCATCTATATTTAATTTATATTTATGCAGTGCGGACTGTTTGATAACCTTATTCAATTTCTGTATATTTCATACCTGTTAGACAGGAAGGCACAGGAAAATATGACATAATATGACAAAAAATGTAATATGGGTTTATGCAAGGTTTGTTTTAAGTTCACTTAAATTATTAGTTGTTATATTTTTTGAAGCCTGTAAATGTTTAAAATTTGAAGAGAAAGTGAGTGTGTGTGTGTGTGTGAGAGAGAGAGAGAGAGTGTGTGTGTGTGTGTGTGTGTGTGTGTGAGAGAAAGTGTGTGTGTGTGAGAGAGAGTGTGTGTGTGTGAGAGAGAGAGAGAGAGAGAGAGAGAGAGAGAGAGAGAGAGAGAGAGAGGAGAAGAAATGTAACAAAGTTTAATATTGTTCGTAAACTGTGTTTGAGAGAGAGAGGGAGGTGTTCAGAGAGGAGTCTGTAGGATGTTAAGCTGTTATTTGTTTCATGGACTCAATGTTGAAAATTTTGACATTTTGACATTAAAACATTTCAAACACTGTTGGCAGAAGTGAAAAATAAATAATTTTATGAAGTTACAATTTTGTTTGATTCCATGATGTATTTTACTGAACATCAGTATTTACAATGCAAATCCAAATTATTGTAATTTACTGACAAATACTTATCTTGTCTTTTCACTTTATTAAGATCAGATTCTACATGTAAAATTACAATAATAAGGTGACTTGACTTGCACTTGACTTGACCTACTACAAGACTTGACTTGACATAGCCTGTGACTTGACTTGACTCCCCCCAAAAAATACTTGGGACTTACTTGAGACTTGAAGGTTAAGACTTGAGACTTACTTGAGACTTGCACATGTGTGACTTGGTCCCATCTCTGGTTCTGTCTTGTTTAAAAATATCTGGGTTAAATTATGTCCCGTCTCGGAGATGCATTACCACATAATCTACCCATAACATGTTTGACTGGCTGGTATTAAAACTTTAGAGGCCTTTTTCTCCGTTTCTTTGTTTGCGTAGCCTAGTTAGTGCACTTCGCCTTTGTGGACTACACAGCGCCCCTAGCAACCACTCTTAGCAACGCAAACATAGCTTCTCATTAATATTGTTAATTTATTATATTATTTTATATTATTATTGTGAGAGAGTATTTACAGTAGATATAGCATCTTCCTTCAAGTCAGTCCTATATTCGTAATAAAAATCTGCTTGAATGTCTTGACATTTTAACAGTTAACGTTAGGGGGTTTAGCTCTGACACGCTAGTCATTTGCGTCTTGCTTCTCCGTGCTCAAAAAAGTCTTCACTACTGACCGATGTCTCATAAAGACAGTATTTGCCTCAATCTAATGGCGAAATAATGTAAATATAGTTTTGCCTACCTTTGATGCATCGAGATGCTGAAGTCACTCACTCCTCTTCTCTTCTCTTTAAAAAAAAAAACAAGAAACTTACCACTCTGTCGTGTGAAATCCCTGCTTGGAAAGTCTGTAGTTGCTTGAAATCCGTTCAGCAGAGTCCTCTTGTTCGTTAACATTGGCCGTTTCCACCGTCGAGCCGAACGGAGCGGGAAATGTTACGGTTTCCGTGTGTCAGAGTCGCGGGAGATCCTTGGAATGTTTATACAAACAATTCAGTCGCCTTGGTAACGCGACATTTACTCTTGTTATGAGACGTAAATAGTGACGTGTTATGGAGAATGGTCAGCTATTGCTTTTAATTTTATTACTAATTTGTTTGTTTACTTCGCTACAGATACACTGGTAGACAGGCAACAGACACGTGACATTTGAGTAGAGATCGCGGTTATGAAGGAGCATCCCGAACACGTGCTAAGGGCTGCCAATCAACGCACACTGGGCCAGCTGACCAATCACAGCACATTTCCTATTTCGGAAGGAGGGGCTTCATGGAAAACGATGCAATCATCCTTATTTTATTATTATTATTATTATTATTATTATTATTTAGGTGTATTGCTCAACCAGAATGGGGATAGAGGAGCTGTAATAATACACAATATGTGAAAACATAATGCATTTTGTGAACAATCAGGCATGAAAACGTATTCTAGTACACCTTGCCTAAACTTGCAGACTAAATTCAGATGCTATTTATTTTTTAGATATAATAATTTCAAAACAAAATCAAGATTTCGTAAAAGGTCCTTTTTAATAGATGACCTATAGTGATCTGCTTCCACCTACTGGCGGTTTTAGTTTCATTTAATATGTTCCATAATTTTATTTATTCAAATATTAAAAGTATAAGCTATTAATCTAATAAATTATTTATACCAATATTATTATTTATTATATATGATTATTATTTATAGAATGTATAAAATGTAATCAGTGACAGAGATTTAAAAAAAAAATCTTACTCCAGTACCATTAGCTTTATGTTATTTATGTTATGACATACCCTATATTCTGTGGAGAAATGTTTTTGTCCATCATGCTTGCTGTACAGACATGTTCTCAAATTCAGAAAAATGTAGGGCCTAAAGACTAAGTAAGTAAAATAATCAGGTCGTGGTGTAATTGAACAAAATACGAACACTGATATTTTCTGTTCTATGATTCCTGAAATCTCTTTGAAATCCCAAAATGTCATTTTTAATATTTTTGGATAAAATTAAGAGAAGGAAAAAAAAGATTTCAAGATTTTTTCAGATTTTTAGTATTTTTCAATTGTTTATTATGGATGTAAAAAAACTGTTCAAGTAATACAATGTATACAGTACCGTCAAGTTTGGAAACATTAAGGTTTTATAATGATTTTGAAATTAGTCTCTTAATCTCCCCAAAGCTGCACAAAAGTACACACAGTAATAAACATTTGAAAACATTATTTATTGAAGTAAAGTAAAACGCTATTTTCAACATAATTACTCCAGTGTCACGTGACATGATCCATCAGAAATCATTATAATATGCTGATTTGATGCTGAAGAAACATTTCTTATTATAATTAAACACAGTTGTGCTGCTTTATATTTTTGTGGAAACTGTGATTTTTTTCAGGAATATTTGATTAACATAAAGTTCAAAAGAACAGCATGTATTATAAATATAAATTTTGTTTTATATTTATTAAATTCATAAATGTCTGTACTGTCCTTATCAATTTAATGGGCCTTTGCAAAATAAAAGATTTTTTTTATCTTATTCCAAACTTTTAAATGGCAGTGTATAATATGATTTCTAATAATAATAATAATAATAATAATAAAATAAGCAGCTATATTCAGGCTTTTTCAACACTGCCTTTATGTATTTTAATCAGATGAGAAATGACCTTTAAGTTAATTTACGTTTTACCCAGATAAGTGCTCTCTCAAAAGACTTAATGATTAATGATTTTTTTTTTTTTAAGATTTCAAATTAAAATGTATTTTGAATCTTATGAGTTCTCTAAAAACTTAAAAGCTATAAGACAATGGCTGTGTTTAAGGAGTAAGGCACTTGGACTGAAAGACTAAAAGAACTTCATCTGGATTGAAGGAATCAGACTAAAGGAGAATTCTTGTTAACCCTAAAACCGTATTCTGGACAAATGTGGGAAAAATAGTTTTGATTTATTTAAATAAATAAAAATACTTTCCTTGATGTGAACGGTACAAGACTTGACTACTTTTCCTAAGTTTGCCTCCTGAACACACAATTTTTTTTTAACTTTTTTTGAAATTTTTCTACAATGTTAAGTGGGTGGAAACTGGGAAATAAAAAACTCCTTAATCTTGTATTAGGGTCAAAAATGGGCACTCATAGAAATGAATGGGGAAAACTGTAATTTAGAGCAGTGTTTCTCAACCAGCAGGTCGTTGTTCGTGAGCATCACAGTCCCGCCCACAGCCGGTGCCGGAAGTAAAAATTCAATACAATTTCTCCATTGACATTTGAGATATAAGCCATAAAAACGTAACCATACATGGTAGACTTTAAACCAGCTACGGCTGAACTAAGCGATTGTATATGCTCATATAAACGCCAAAAGTTCATGGGGCACTAACCTTGTTTTAAGATAAATGCCTTTTATTCGCGATGTATTGGATGAGTACTTCATTACCCACAATCCTGAACAATCCCACAATCCAACAGTGATGCATCTGATTGGTGGAAGTCGTGTCACTTGTCTGAAACCCCGCGAAGGTACTTTTTTTTTCTTTTTTCTTTTTTATTCAACAATCTTACAACAATCAACAATCCTCTTCCATTATATATATAAAAAATACA
This sequence comes from Hybognathus amarus, assembly GCA_030378365.1. NCBI lineage: Eukaryota > Metazoa > Chordata > Actinopteri > Cypriniformes > Leuciscidae > Hybognathus > Hybognathus amarus. The sequence continues at coordinate 7,587 of JAQIUQ010000504.1, forward strand.
ATGTGCAGTTTCCAATATTGCAGGTGTTTTAACATAAAACATAAACAAGACTTACATCACATTTTGCCAGGGGTAGTACAGATTTACAGAAATATATCAAATTGTTTACACACATTCACAGTTTTTGTTGCCTTTGATTAACCCTCTGATGGTCTTCAAAAAAAGTAATAATTCTGGTCTTCGGGGTCTACTGGACCCCAGACAATAACATTTAATTTTGTAACAGAATAGTATTTTTTTTAACAAATATAATTTTACTCTGTTTATTAATGTTTTTACTCAACATTTGTGTAGTTTTTGGAGGATTTTTTTATTTTTTTTTTATTTCTATAAATAAATAAATAAATATTTAAATAGGATATTAACAAAACAAAACAAAAAAATGTGTTAAATGTGTTATGTTAAATAAACTTTATAAAAGACCCAGATTTATAACTTTTATTCCTGGGGATACCATGGATAATTTTACAAGGTTGAATGTAAGATTTTTGCCAAATTTTTGGAAAATACAGGTTAAAATTTGTAATAAGTCACTTTATCCACTAGATGGCTATAGAGCTCCACTAGGCCTATAAACTATTTGAATTACTGAAAGATATAGTTTCTAAAGTTGGATTCATATCTAAATATTATAAAATCACAATTATAACAAAAATAAAATACTTTTTGTCAAAGTTTAGCATTTGTTTTTGTACTGAAAAAACAACAGTTTTTCAATAATTACATTATGATTAGAATCAAACCTGAACATGTTACAAAGAGAAATGTTGGAGTTTTAAGATTTGATCATTTATTTCAACTGAACAGCTATAACAAATTAGCAAATAAAGCAGTAAAAATAAAATATTTGTAAAAAAAAAAAGTAAATTGGGAAGAAAATCGAACAACTAACAATAATTTGGAACAATAGCAGTTGGTCTCATCTCTTTTATCTTTTTTATAGCCTTACAAATGTATTCCTGTGTGTGTGTGTGTGTGTGTGTGTGTGTGTGTGTGTGTGTGTGTGTGTGTGTGTGTGTGTGTGTGTGTGTGTGTGTGTGCGCACATTTTCAATGTGTCTCAGTGTTACCAATTTATTTTTGCGGTGGTTCTGCATTTTAGAGTATTTTATTTTACAAATGATAAGAGAACAGTTTTTATAGTCTGTATGTATTCCTGTATATTGTATTCCTCTATATGTGTGTGTTTGTGTGTGTGTGCATGTGTGTGAGCATGATAATTTTGAATTGTGGATGTTTTTTGCATTGTTGGAAGTGTGCCACTTCATTTCTGTCATTTCTGTCTGTGTTCTGCGTTATTTCTGATTTTGATGATGAATTTTGTCTATTTTGAGTCCAATGATAAATAAATATTTATTTATTAATTTATAGATATTTAAATAATATCATAAATCCTCCAAAAACTGCACAAATGTTGAGACAAAACATTAATAAATGGTAAAATAATATTTGTATATAAAAAAAACCTATTGTTCTGTTACAAAATTAAATGTTATTTTTTGTGGTTCAATGGACCCTGAAGACCACGAGTGTGACTATTTTGTCACGCCTACATAAAAACAGATAGAATTCCATTTTAATTTTTTTTGTAGATCTAGACAGTGTTGAGAGCTGTAGGAAGTTTCATACCATTTGGAAAAAGAGAACTTTTTTTTTTAAATTCAAGCAAAAGTAGTTTGCGGTCCAGCAGACCCCGAAGACCATCAGAGGGAGTAGTTCACTTAAAAAAAAAACAAAAAAAACAAACAAAAAAAACTTTTAATTAAAAAAACAAACTTAAAACTGATAATTTACTCACCCCCATGTCATCCAAGATGTCCATGTCTTTCTTTCTTCAGTCGAAAAGAAATTAAGGTTTTTGATGAAAACATTCCAGGATTTTCTCCATATAATGGACTTCAATGGGAACCAAACGGTTCAAGGTCCAAAACACAGTTTCAGTGCAAACTGTTCAAAGGGTTTAAACACCAGACGATGAATAAGGGTCTTATCAAGTGAAACGATCGCTCATTTAATAAATAAATAACAAAGTTTAAGTTTTATAAGCACAAATGCTCGCCTTGCTCTGTTCTGAACAATGTTTCTATGTGCAGTTTGTCAACATATAACATTAGACGTCGTCTTTTTGTCTAATTACTACCTAACATTAGTCGTTCGCGGTCAAAACACTGGTGTAAACAGTTTAATGTCGCGATATTCACTTACTGTTTATGGATAGAGCCTGAGCCAACCAACCCCGTGATGTCACATGTTAGAATACTCCAAAATGGCGGCGCCCTGGTGGCGAAAGATATAAAGTTTTTTCTTTTTTTCTTTTAAATGTTTACATTTATCATGTTTCTTATTTAATTGTTGATTATATTGGAAATCCGCGGCAAAAATAAACCAGCCGTATTTCTAAGTCGGTCGCAAAATGACCACCAGGTGGTGCAAAGGGACATTTAGCGAAAGAAAAACGTAATTATATAAAAGTAGCCTACATTTTAAATAGAAAATTGCTTTAAATATAATCTAAACTTTTATAGCAGAACATTTTATTAATCAAAAGTTAAAATAGGCCTATCTTGCAGTCAGTGAAAATAAATTGGGTGCTTTCAATGCTATTGAGGAATGAGAAGAGGTTTTGTCTATCGTCACGCAATCCATAACTTTTAGTCGGCACAGTCTGGAGATGATACGATTAAATTTTCGTGAAAATCGGACAAACGGTCTAGGAGGAGTTCGAAAAAGAAGGTTTTTCAAAGAACTAAAGATGGTGGACAGGAAGTTTGGCTGATTATGGCAAACCTGATATCTATGTTTTCGGCATAACCCAAGGAATCTATTAAGATCAGTTTCATTGCAATAGGCAAATTTATTCAAAAGTTATTAGCATTTTCGGAAATTAATTATAACTTTTGACCAACAGGTGGCGCTGTCTCAAAATCTTTTGAATACCTTCAGGGCATGCTGCTTATGGCACAAACTGAGTTTTGTAATGTTAGACCAAAGCATTTGTTTAGTATAGCATTTTATTTCACAAAACTGTATTGAAGTCAATGGGAATTTCACGTTTTGTTCTATTATAGCGCCACCAAGAGGCTCAGTCCCACAATTTTTTTTGTGTGTCCTCAGAGTGAGCCCATACATATGTGTGTCAATTTTGGTGAAAATATCTCAATTTGCATCAGAGTTATAAACATTTATATGAAAAAACAAAAAAAAAATGACCGACACATGACTTTGTTTGAATATTACTACCCCTTACTATCAATATTTTCGCATTTGGGCATTAGCGTATAGTTAACGAGCTATGATTCCGTTTTTCTGGCGGTGGTTTCGTCTCGATCGGAACAGCGGTTTCGAAGATATCGCCAAGTGTTTTTTTCGCGCTAAATCGCTACACTACACCAACCGTAAGACGAAACCCAACATATTTGATATCGTTGGACTCGGCAACGATTCAGGACCTCAAAAAGATGACTCCCGTGAAAATAAGTGTACCACACCCAAAGTTATAAGCGTTTGAAAAAAAAATGTCACCACTAGGTGGCGCTGTTTCGAAACTTCTCAGGCTCCTTCAGGGCATCGTACTGATGACCCATACCGAGTTTCGTAACAATTCGTTCATGCGTTCAAATAATACAGCATTTTAGCACAAAATTCAAAATGGCCGACAGACAAAATGGCCGATCTGGGAAAATTGGATATCAGTCAACTTGGCATGACGCCCTGAATCTAACAAGACCAAGTTTATGATTTTTGGACAAACCGGTCAGAAGTTATGAGCAAAATAGCCATTTTTCATATCTCCGGACCAGTAGGTGGCTCTGCGCCGAAACGCAGCATGTATCCTCAGGTCATGCTTGTGATGACATGTACCAAGTTTGGTCTGAATACGATTAAGCGTTGCGGAGATACAGCCTTATGTCTGTTTAAGAAGAATAAGAAGAAGAACCGGAACAGATACAATAGAGTGCCTCGCACCTTCGGTGCTTGGCACCTAAAAATACTCTAGATAAATAAGACATTGATGTCTAACATGCCAGATGGTAACTAAATAACTTTAACAGGTTATTTTACATTTAGCAAAACATAATTTTCGGGTTTTACCACTTTAGTGTCAGAATATCCACGAAAAAATCCAACTTTAAAACAAACAAAAGAACGCAACCTTAGACAAAAAACAAAGACAAATACCCCACGAAAACAAAATCCTTCAAATTTGCATGGTAGCCTACATTGTACCGTATTACTTTAAGTAATCTACAGTGTATTAAAATATCAGAAACATAAATATTTTTGACATAAATGGAAGATTTGAAATGGGTCTGTAATTTGCTAAGTTATTTGAATCTAATTGCGGTTTCTTAATGAGAGGTTTTATTACTGCCAGCTTGAATATTTTTGGAACATGACCTAAAGATAAAGACGAGTTAATAATATTGAGGAGAGGCTCTTCCACTACAGGTAACACTTCTTTCAGTAGTTTAGTGGGTATTGGATCTAATAAACATGTTGTTGGTTTAGATGCAATGATAAGTTTATTTAGCTCTTCCTGTCCTATCGTTGTAAAGCGGTGTAGTTGTTCTAGAGGAGCCATAATTGAGGTTGAATCATAAGACACCATAGAGGATTGTACATTTATAATTGTGTTTTGGATGCTTTCTATTTTCTCATTGAAGTAATTCATAAAATCATTACTACTAAACTTAGACCCCGAAGCCATTTGTTTTGACAATAATGGCTGGCTGATGATGTTATTGGCTGGCTAGCCGGCTCAGCCAAAACCTAAATGGCTGCTGCAGCCGCCAAACTTTTCATAGCTGCAAACGGCTGAAGCTGCCACTTCATGTCTACAGATGTCTATGTTATACTGATTTACTAGATCTCAATATTTTCAAGCAATGCATGGCTTACACTATATTTTTACAAAATGCAATACAATGTAATAAAGAAATGCAATACAATTACTTATAAGAACGGTTGCACAAAACACCTAAAGTGAAGATTTAGAACTAGCCTATTTGAGCTTTTTGATAATATTAGCTATAGTGCTAGGCGGATTCAATAGCCACTGTAACGTTAGTGAATAATGTCCCTGCTGCTGTGTAAGAATGCACACTTGTCAAACTTCACAGAGTAACATTATGCATATATTTATGACATGTACAGTAATTCGCTGTTCAACTTTATAGTTGAGCCGAGACACTACGGATAAATAGGGTAAGATTTTTAACTAGCAGATATCACCATGAAACTTTCCCAGTTGATTACTTACATTAAGATGAGAAAAAGAAAATGTATCACAAGTTTTCTTTAATTTTATGTTTAAATATGCAAATTAGGCAATATATAATTTAATATGTGCCAATTTGCATATATTTAAAAAAACTAAATCTGAGTATTGGATAAAGCCAGGTTAAAAATGTTTTTTTTTCATTGTGTTCACATATTAGATGGGGAAAAAATACAGAGGGATTTATGGATATCTACTTTTGTTATCCTGTAAATCAGAATATAATGATTTTCACCATGGTTTTTTTTTTTTTGGAATAAAATGTTATACATTTCAGGCTACAAATAATATAGCCTATTTACAAATCCCTCTGTAAATGTCTTCCTAAAATAACTAGATCTACTGAAGTGGAGATTTCTACAGACGCAAACAGACGAAGTGTTTTAAAATAAAGAACTAAAAATGTATATTTTGGATTTTTGTTAGACAAAAAAAAACGATGTTTTTTCCTGCCGTCACCATGTCTCGCCTTATAGTGTTATCAGTATTATTTTGGACAAAGTTTTGCACACTTCAATGTACACTAAGCATGCGTCGTGAATTACAAATGTAGAAACGGGGTTGTTACTGCAGTAATATCACGTTCAGTGCTATAAATCTCTCCGTTCCAGAATATTTTTTAACATCATAACATCAATCTTTGATTCAGGTGTTTGTGCAACCGGAAAGTATGTGAGAAGTGCGATCTAAATTACCTATCGTGCTTCGTTCCGCCATTTCACCTCAACTTCAAGTGCGAGGGAAAAAAAAAACAACAACAACAAAAAAACATAGCTTCTGTATGGAAAATGAGCAATTTTAATTGGTCGTCAATTCACTGAGTCTGTCTGCGTATCGTAGCAACGAGCACAAGACTGTGCTGTTGTGAATCCAGTGGGAAAATAGATCTCGTGTATTCTATTGTTTATATATTTCGTGTGTCTATGTGATTGAAATATTATTTGATGCAAATAATTTTAGCTGGCTCAGCCAAACTTTATTAGCTGGCGGCTCAATTTGGCTTACGAGATTAATGGCTGGCGGCGGCTGATATTCTAAATGGCGCAAATGGCGGCGCCTGGCGGCGGCTTCGGGGTCTAACTAAACTGTAATGGTATATTTCGCTCTGGTGATGTCTGTTTATTTGTTAGTCTAGCCACGGTGTTAAATAAAAACCTTGGATTATTTTGGTTATTTTCTATTAGTTTGCGGAGATGCTCAGCCCTGGCTATTTTTAGAGCCTTTTTATAACGTGACATACTGTCTTTCCACGCTATTCTAAAGACCTCTAAATTAGTTTGTTTCCATTTACGCTCTGAGATACGAGTTTCTCTCTTGATAGCATGCGTAGCACTGTTGTACCAGGGTGCTTTAGTTTTCTCTCTAACCTTTTTTATTCTAATTGGTGCAACAATATCTAATGTACTAGTGAAAATGGTGCTCAAACTGCTAGTCATTTCCTCTAATTCATCTGTTTGTTTGGGTTCACTGAGCAGCTTAGATAGATCAGGTAAGCTATTTGAGAATCTATCTATAGTGGTTGGAAGGATTGTTCTGCCTGGTCTATAACGTGGCACAACATGACATATGTCAGCAGTTCGTATTATGCAAGTCACCATGTAATGATCAGTGACATCATCGCTTTGCGGAATAATATCTATATCAGTTGGATTGGTTCCATATGATATAATTCAGGGGTGGGCAAACTACGGCCCGCGGGCCACATACGGCCTGTTAGGCTGTTTAATCCGGCCGTCGAGTATTTAAAATATTGTCTTAAAGATTGCATTCGGTTCTGTACATGGCAGAGACGCTATAATTCCCATCTCTGCCATGTACAGAAACCGGTTTTGTTCAATAAATGTTCTTATCTGCTTTTGATTTTTACGTTTTATTTATCTTACTTAAAATAAATTGGTAAATTTGTTTATTTTTATTTTTATTTTTTTCACAAATGTATGACGTTTGTGTATTAAGTGCAATTTGATTACCATATGGAGTTTTAATAAAGTTGAATTAATGTAACCTTCTCTAATTTTTAATCTACTAAGTGTACATTTGCTGATGTTTTGTTTCTAATTTACTGTTAGGCTCATTAAATAAAATTAAGGATAAACAATATTTAAAAAGAATATAAATATATATTAAATTAAAATAAATATCAAATTAAATTAAAAAAAAATAACCGCAAAAAATAACAATGCTAAATGGCGATATCTTTAGCATATAAATTAATATACCATGTAAATTACGTGATCCCCACGTAAATGTGTTTGCTGGTATAATCTGCCACTGGGCCGCCCCTCTGTCAAATTTATAAACCCAGTGTGGCCCTTGAGCCAAAATATTTGCCCACCCCTGATATAATTAAATCTAGTGTATGATTTAGATGATGAGTGGGACCACTGACGTTTTGTTTGACCCCAAAGGAGTTTAATAAGTCTGTAAACGCAGCCCCTAAAGCATCATTTTTATTATCTACATGTATGTTCAAATCTCCAACAATTATTGCTTTATCAACATTCACCAATAGATCCGAGAGAAAGTCTGCAAACTCCTTTAGGAATTCAGCATATGGCCCTGGAGGTCTATATACAGTGGCCAAGGCTAGAGATAATATGGATTTCTTTCTTACATCTAACAGCGTAACATTTAGCACAAGTACTTCAAATGAATTAAACCTGTGACCTGTTTTCTGAGTAACATTAAACATATCTTTATAGATTGTTGCAACACCGCCGCCACGGCCGATCAGACGAGGCTCATGCTTATAACAGTATCCTGGTGGACTAGACTCATTTAGACCAAAATACTCATTTGGTTTAAGCCAGGTTTCAGTAAGGCAGAGAACATCAGAATTATTATCTGTGACCATTTCATTTACAATAACCGCCTTAAGGCCCGTACACACCGGGACGAATATCAGCACGCGTTATTCGTCGGCGTATTTCAACGCGTTTTTTGTGTTCATACCCAAGCGTTTTTCGCTGACGATGAGCCGAGTGAACATGCAAATTCATTCCTTGACATTAGATGGCGCTTAATGTAAAACAGAAAAAATAATAGAATCCTATACTAGGGTGTTCATTTTCATGTCTCAACATGTTTTATTATGACATATTAAAAAAATAATGAATGAAAAAATGATAGAAATAATGTCTTCTGTTTTAGAAAAATAAATATATAAATAATAAATAACTAAAAGAAATGCCTCCAAAATGTAACAAAAAATAGCTCTCACAAACTTACAAAAACGAATTAACAAAATCTATATCTTTCGTTTTCATCCTCTTTATCTTTATCTTTGTTTTCCTTCCTCATCCACCTTGTTTGCCCAATCTATATTTTGCTGTAGAACCGATCTTTTCCAGGAGTTTTTTTTTTTTAAACCAGGACATTTTCATCACTTAAAAACAGCCAGGACAGGACATGAAAACAGGATATGTAACGCAAAGTTGAGATGTTGCCCAGAGATAAAAACATAGCACTAGTTGTCGGATGAACAGATGCACGAGAGATGAGAGTTGTCCCCGCGTTTAATAAAACCAACTCAAACTTTACACTCGTCCTCATACATGGGGATCAAGCGAGAAAAAAATACAAACAAACATCCAACTCTAGTCACAATAGAAAAAGAAAAGAAAAGAAAGAATATAGAGTCGGCAGAGCGGTTATCTCCTCTCCTCACTTGTCAAAATCTAACTGACACTACTCACACTATGTGCAGTTCTCATCTCAACTCAGATTCCTATAAAGCACAAAGTTACACATGTCCCGGGAAAACAGGACTGTTGGTCACCCTATGATACTTTTATTACAGAAATATTTATATAAATATTATCATAGTCATCTTTATTCTCCGAGACCAGCAGCTATCTTCTTCGCCGTATGTGTGCTCGGCAAGACCGTTTTGTGTTTGAGCGCCCCCAAGTTATACTTTACTGTAACTTCAGAAGTACCAGACACGTGAGCAAAACCGCCAATCTCGTTGGTCGGATAGTTTTTGACGCGGCGCGTCAAACCAAAAAACGAACCCGAGGCGTTTTTTCAAAAATGACGCTTTTACGCGTGGCGTTTTTCGCGTCGGTGTGAACACTCACATTGGCGCCCATTGTTTAGTCACGAGGCGTTAAACGTCGACGAATATCGCGCGCGAAATTCGTCCCGGTGTGAACAGGCCTTTAGGTGTGAGCGATCTACTGTTTAGAAGACCTAGCTTTAAAAATTGTTTTTGTTCACTGATATTTAGATTTTCTGGTTTAATTACAATAAGATTTTTGCTAGATCTTACACTAGATTTATTGTTTGGCTTCACTAAACGAGGAATGGACACAGTTTCTATATAACGCTCCACACTATGCATATTAGTTAAGTTTGGACAACAGGGGCTGTGATTTGGACTTTGACTTACTAGTCATCTGGTGCGTAACGTCTCGGAGATGTTGTCCGACAGAACACCCGCTCCGATTCTGCTGGGGTGGAGTCCGTCTGCCCGATACAGCCTCGGTCTCTCCCAAAACAGATGCCAATTATTTACAAAGAGCAGTTTCTGTTCATTACACAATAACATTAACCATTCATTAAGTGCAAATAGTCTACTGAACCTTTCCTGTCCTTGTCTGTACGTGGGAAGCGGTCCGGACACGATGATCGTTGCTTTAGGCGCTGTGCTGCGTACCGTCTCGATCAGGCTCATGTAGTCCTTCTTCAGAACCTCGGTCTGCCGCAGCCTGATGTCATTCGCTCCCGCTTCCAGCACAACAGCTCCGATGCGCTTGTCACCGCTCACGATCTCGGGAACCTGAGCGGCGATATCAAGAACACGGGCACCAGGGAAGCAGTGAGTGCGCACCTTACCTTTGCTACCCGAAGTAGCGCGGACATGACGGACCATGGATGTGCCGATGATCACGGCGCCGTCGCGTTCCGGCTCGCGAAGAGGGGAGAAGCGGTTCCGAGTGGGGATCTTGAAGACCGGGAGGGGCGGAGAGGTAGCTCTGGTCCTGTCTCGTGTCTTCCGCTGTGTGATCCATGCTCCATGGTGTTGTGTCGGTGCCGGAGTGAATGAAGCCCGAGATGATTGCGTCTTCCTGGGCAGAGAAACATACGGAGTGGACGAGGTCGAAGTAGAGTTAACGTTACTAACCACTGATTTGTGAGCATCGGCGCGTGATGCTTCAAGCGTTGAACGCCGATCCAACAGCTCGGCTTGCTTCACCAGCAGACCACGGATCTGCTTCTCGACGTGTTCCAGCTCCTGCTTCACCGAGAAAAGCTCGAATGTAATCCTCACCTGCACTCAGAGGTAACGTTAGACACGCATCTGATGTGTTCGCCATTATAAAAGATGAACAGTAAATTAGTAGTGATACTACAAATATCACTACTAATTTAGGACTGAAATGCCGGATATAACCCGTATCTTTTCAGTGAAACGGGTGTAAAATGAGACGGCCGATGGGCGAAGGGCCACGCGTGGAATGCTAGCGGGCTAAAGGCTAGTAGCCTAGATTCGGAAAATTGGATCTAAGTAGCGATATCAAAGCAATACACTTGTTTTTTATAAGGAATAGTATCGAGGATAATTTCACATGATATAAAAATAGAAAGTGCTTGTTTATAAATGAGTGGTAAAGAAGAAAATCAAGGATTAGTGAAGAAATTCTCCAGAGCTACAAACACAAATACAGATCGCTCGTGCATGCGCCGTCTCTACTCTAGTGTGCACAGATATAGAGGGCACTTGGAATGACTGTATCTATCTATGATATATCTGTCTGTCTGTATATTTAAATATTATAGCACATTAATCAGCAATTGTGAATGCTAAACAAAAAAAAACTGAAAAAGTATAAACAACAATCAGCATCGCCTGACCGGAAGTCCCGGAAACAACCAATATGCAAAGTTTTTTAATTGCTTTGCCACAATTTCCACAATACGATGTTACATTTTCAAAACTCTTATTACTACAGATTTGTTTTTGTTTTTCAATTTCTGAAACGGTGTCCTTTTCTCTAAACTACACAAAACATGCAACTCAGCACACAAACAATCTATTGATTAGCCATTTACACGTCAAACTACAGACGGATGTGAAAAATGTAAAACACTTTTGCTTGTTCAGTGTGCAGTGGAGTTTGTCCCAGCACTCACACAAACATACACAAATGCACTGTATACAGTATGCACAACTGATACACTTTACACTTCAAGTCAACACTGATCTGACTCGAGCTGAACAATGACACTACTTTGAAATTGTGATATTGTGAAGCTGCTTTGAAACAATCTCGCTTTAGAAATAGAGGTGACTTGACTTGTACTGTATGCATTCAACAATGTTTTATACACAATAAACAAATGCAACGTGATGTGTTTGTTCCACAAAATATTGACTTAATTCCTATGTGATCAAGGTATATTTACACTATAAACAGAAATGCATAAATTGATGTGCATAAAAATAAATTATTTAGATATTTCGTTTTGAAATCTGTGTTCAGTTTATGTAAGTGTTTTCAAACATGATCATTGGGCAAAAATAGGTTTTTGATTTTTTACACTGTGTGCAATTCAATTGTTGATATCAAGAATAGACATTTCAACTAGTAACAATTGAATTCTTGATATCAAAAATAAAAATTTTTACTAGTAATAATTGTATTTCTGATACGTAAAATTTATATTTCAACTAGTAAGAAATCATTTGTTGATCTCAACAATTGGTTTTGAATGGCAGCCTATGGTGACATTTCACTAGTGAAAATATAATTACAGATATCAACAATTATGATTTTTTTTAGTTTAAATTCAGTTGTTGATATCAAGAATTATAATTTTAACCTTTAGGCGCCAGAGGTTTTTCAAAAACTTTAGATTTTGACATCTTAATTTCAAAAGACAATATCTTAAAAGTGAAACAAGATAGATACTTTTTGTAAATTAGAGAAATATTAAGCATGACCCAAAGTTTATGTAGGGATTAAATTTCCCCATCTAATTTGCATATTATGACGTCATATAGTGGCAGAAATCTTGGATTATAGAATTTTCATGAAAAGTCACATGTTTAAATGATAAAATGCAGCACTTCTTCCCCCCAAAATGTCCATCACCTTCTGTATGCTATATGGCACAATACTGAATGCTCAGGTATATAGTAAATAATAACCAAACTGTGCAAATCATTACTAATAAATGGTAGAACAAACCATATGCATGTAGTGTTTGGCCTTTTGCTGTGGAGATTTTCCATTTCCTACGTGCAGTAGGCACTCTGATTCCATGTATGGGGCTTATATTATTTATATGACACACAAACACAAGTAGACAAGAGCTGTTTAGTTCAAGAGATGACTCGTTAGGGCAAAGCGCAGCTCATAAGTGATGATAGGAGCAGCGCGATCACGGCCACACTCACCCTCGCGCGCGCACGTCAAGTATGCATACTATTGCGACTCCCCACCCTGCCTTCTGTACTATGAATACTTCGACCTCGTCTAACATACCCAGTGATAATAAACAAAGTCTCCACCACAATACTATCGCTCGCGATCGCGGAGAGACTGATGAAATGGCTCACTCTCACACTATCTCCGCTTTTGATCACACTGATTCAGTGTGCTGTAACTCGAACATTTTGTATAGAAACATGACGTTTTTTTGAGTCAGGGATGAAGATGACATGTCTGCCATCCAGTGGAGGGGATGTCGAACGAAATTTGACACCCAATTTGACAAAATTCGGCCGTTTTATTCAGTGACGCATCTTGTCGAGTAAACTCGACCGTGGCGCCGTAGAGGGTTAAAAGACATTTAACCAGATATATTCCATGTGTTCTATGTATGTGTGTTTCCCCAGGTCACCGTGAAATATCTTTGTTGGTTGCAGCATAAAAAAGGAATTAGAAATAACTTCCTTAGGCATTGTAAACAGAAGTATATGTTCATTTAATGTAACATAATGCTCCTTGGTGTCTCTAGAATACGTATCAGATGAACGACCCGAATATGTACAGAGATGTAAAGTAAAGTGTGTTTTTAATATGTTTTACTGCCAAGGATGATCGAACTGTTTCAATAGTAGCCCTTATGTGAACACACCCCTTCCCACGAGGAGCGCGTGGTCTGAGAACAAAGAACCATAAAAGAATGTTTCCCGCGTGCAGCCTCCATCTCCCCGATTGGCTCAAGCCAACAGGAAAGGGATGGATTTCACCAAGGTGATAAATGAAGGAGCGCCAGCTCCGCCCTCTCTCTTCCGAAAACGCCTCATGCCAAGAAGCACGTAAAGGATCTCCTCACGGAGATCCGACCCCCAACCGGGATCCTTTCTTTGATCGTCCAAAGTTTCGTCCTCTTCTCAAATGAACTACCAAGTTCGTTTCCCAGGAAGGAAGTGGACTTTGCCGATCTCATTTCCTCGGGTAACGTCACCTCAAAGACTTTTAAGCCTTTCAAACATTCGCGCCGAATGCCAACGAACGCCACGTGACTCCCCACGGAACAAAGAAGCCACGCGCACGCAACCAACCATGCACGCGCCAGGACGGGCAGTGCAAAGCGCCGCGCTCCACGGAACGCGCTCACGCGCTCCACGGAACGCGCGCACACAGGAGAGCCTCTCCATTCATCGTGCGGCCCAACCGGGCCTGGCCATCGAGTCCGTGACACACACAGACCAAACATGTTGTGCAAAGTATAACGTTACCTTCTTTTAGAGCTTCTCAGAAGCATAAAGAAAGTGTTTTCATGGTGTTCAGAAAGATTAATTGACTGTTTGGTGACTGTAACTCCCTCTCTCTCTCACCCTCACTCTCTCTCTCTCTCTCTCTCTCTCTCTCTCCAACTCACTTATCGTTCTAACGCCCTGCGTCGTCTTAGTTTGTGTTTAATGTTTGTATATACATGTATCATTGTAACGTAGTAAATGCTTACTTAGTTGCCTTATCGAATGCTATAGTGGATTAATTAAACCAATGTACTCATCCTGACTGATTCATCGGTATGTTCATAGCCAATTCCCTGAAATGCAGATCAAGCTACATGCTTTATATAACTAAACATACCAAAAGGGTATGTTTTACTGGAGTTGGAATGCTGAATTCTTCTGGCCAGAGAATTAAGTTTTCCCTGCTCTATAAATTAATTGAGCTAATTAATTTTACTTGTCTTGTAAGACGTGGTATGTGCAATCTGTTACAATTAATTTGTGGTTATTCATGAGATACACATGTATACATATAAGTAAAGTTAACAGAAAGCCCTCATTGAGGGATTTATCTAACATGTAAGACCGGGCTTATCCAAATCTGATGACAATTATCAATTATGAATTATTAATTATGATGCAACTTCTTTTATCAGACTTCGATGTATAATGCGTAAGCT